>JBAMYA010004997.1:0-18114 GCA_037176975.1 Arrhamphus sclerolepis | reverse complement strand
CCTTGCAAGTAAAACTATTTTTTATAAAAAAGATACTTTGACTCTGAGTCTGATTGTATGTTAGGAAAACTTGGGTATGAACTGATAGCACCTTCTCTTACGTCCTATTTGCAGATCAGTTTCCTGACATAAACCATATAGAGGGTTTTAACAGCAGTGATCAAGGGCCTTTGCTCTGCAGCATAAAATAGTGTCATCAACATAAAGATGCACGTTAAATCACTGTTAAGGAAGAAGATCCTTAACATCTGTATAAACAAGAAAACAAGCCCCAGGATTGAGCCTTGTGGGATGCTTTTCGCAGATGCGTAAATTCAAATTTTTATATTGCAGACATAAACAGATAAACTGCTGTTGTAAATGAAACCATTTATGTGACTTCATCAAATCTAAGAACATGAAACCACAATCAAGACTTTCTTTCTTTATGAACGGATGTTTAAACAAAAGTGGGAGCAGAGATTGTGTTGTTTTTTAAAAAAACAAAGAAACAAAAAAAAAAACTAATTTATTTGCCTCCATCTTCAAAACAGCTTTATGTAAAAGTGTTACATAAGTAGAAATTTTAAGAAGTGGGCCAGTCAAAACTGGAAGCTTGAATACATGTTATGTGTCTGAACAGAGCTGCAGAAATTAGTGTCAGTTCAGCATTTATTGTTCAGAACACTTTTATATTATTATGTATCTAATTGGTGTTGTGATGTTCTTGGTCTGCGTTGAGACTGAAGCCTGTGTCTCTGCACATCATCTACTCATTAGCAGACATCGTCTCCAGAAAACAGAGGCAGGTTTCCATCCTGAGCCAAGCAACAGTTGGTCTGCGCACGTTTGGCGCTGCAGAAAGCTTTTGTTTACCAATTGTCCTGTTTTATTGAACTGGAGACGGATGATCTTTCATCGGGGGAAGAGGCAACGTGATGCAAAGCAGCAAAGGACAAAACAGGAGATGTGGCATCTATCTTCCATCCAAACCAAAACTAAGACGCTCCTGTTTCTCTACATGAAGCCACATGTGACTTCAGCTAAGCAGCTTTAGACTGAGAGTGACGACCAGATTTAGGAAGTCTGGTGAACTGTTGATAGGATTCAGTGACACCAGCGTGTCTTAGCCGTCCAGGTTTACAGCTGTGTCCAGTAAGTGCTTTATGGTATGAGCAGACGCTTTACTTTGCATCTATCTCCTCTTCAATTTAAGAAATTGATTTTGTGTAAAAGAGCTTTTTGGCACCTTTTTCTTTCATCCCAGTAGCACTCTTCTTTCTTTCAGTCAAACTGGTTTCTCTTGGTGAGACATCTGATCTGGATCTTTCTAACAATCTGAAAAATTTCCTTTTATGATTTCTTTAATTTATCAAGGAGGTCTCTGTTTTTACTAATACCTAAGTCCTGTACACAACTGACAATTATCAATAAGAGTTTACAGTTTTAAAACTTTTTGCACAACATTAAGGAAAAGAAAAGACCTGCTCCTGGTGGTGTCGGGGGTCTGTGCCGTGCAGCTGGCGTCCTCTGCTTCTGTTTTTTAGTTGTCCTCAGAGCTGCACAGCGTCTCCTGTCTCTGGAAGGACTTGATTCTTCCTCCAGTACCTACGTCAGAAAAATCCAAAGAGCCTTGATGGTTTCAGACCAGTGGCTCCTTGCTTCCTGGTCATGAGGATCTCAGAGAAGCGTCTTGGACACTGAGTAGGATGGTTTTCATCCTCTCCAGGTTACTTCCAGGCCTGGATGATGCTTTTGTTCTTGTTTTTATCAATAGGCTACACAAACACACCTGCTGGCTGATTGGAGGATGCAAACCCCTCTATCACGACATTGTGACAATTCAACGAGGCTCTTTTTCGAGTATTTCTGCAGAGTCGTTACAGCCTATATATCCAGAGTAAAAGACAGCACTTCTGAAATGGGACAAAAAAATAAAATAAAAAATAGAGTAAAAAAACAAAACTGTGGGCAAGTAGGGGCAAAAAAAAAATGCAATTTTCATCTATCAAAAAGAGAGATGAAGATGTGAAAAAGTGGGACCTAAAAGCTCCCATTAAAGGGCTTTTAGTCAGTTATTAATTTCCCAAATCTGCACTTGGAACCATTTGATGCAACTGATGCTTCCATTCGTTTTAAGCTCAAACCACACTTTTAATATTTCATTCAAGATTTTTTTTTTTTTTTTCCATTCAACTCTCATTAGATTTTACCGTAATTGTTTTCAGTTAGAGCTCTAAATGGTCGGCCGCATCCTAAAGTTTGCCTCATTAAAGCTTTTATTTCAAAAGAAAAAAAAAAAAAAAAGAAACATTTCTACAGTTTTCAATAAAGACATCTGGCCAGTCCAGTCCAGTCCAACAAGGACATCGCCCTCTGGTCCCAGTGTTTTCAGAGAGGAACAAACGCAGCAGCTCAGCAGATCTATTTCACAATGACTTGGAGGCCATAAAAGCCTTGTAAGTAAATCCCTCTGTGATCCAGTCTGTGTTTCAGAAGAGTTTGGTGTTTCTGCCACTAATCTGTCTCTGACTTCTCAAAAACAATGCTGCCTTCATGAATGATCCATTTCTGCACAAAAGTCATGGGCAACCTAGAAACAAACGCAGCTTTTGCAAACGCAGTTCAGGGTCGGACATCTAAAGTTAAAGAGAGACCACAGGAGCACGGAGGAGTTTTCTCAGCAGATACATGTTTTAATATTCAACCATGATTCAGCACAGAACACTGAGGAACAGCTGATGGCTTCTGCACCCTCACATCGCCCTCTTGGAGACGTGCAGGGCCTACACGGGCCTACGGGGGGGGTCTACGTGGTAGAACATTTGAGTCTGAGGAAGGGCATGGGGGGGGGGTGGACCTCACAGGAATAAACAACAGGCTTGGAACGGGCAGTAGCAGGTCACAAGATGCCTCACGACACAATGGTTCACAGCACATTCAGCACAAATCCAAACACTTACATCAACTGTATAAAAGAACCATCAGGGTCACGTCTTTTAGGACGTGGGGGGGTAAAAAATAAATAAAATAGAGCAACGTCGCCATCTTCTGGTTGGATCACACATCTGCTCGGAGAAGGACAGAGGAGACAACACTGAAGTTGACCAGGCTGCTTATCTACAACACCTACTATCTAAACTGAGGAGCAGCTATCTCTCCCTCTATCTGAGCATCTATCTACTGCGTCTACCTAAAGCCGTACAAAAACATGTTCATGACCAGACAGTCGGGCTCCAATGGCTTTGAAAGGAGACGTTTGTCCTGTACAACGTTAGAGGACCATGCCACTGCTTTGGCAGGTTTTTTGAAATTTAACTACAAATGCAGAGGGATTAATGCACGCTTGATGTAAGCTCTGACAGTAAGAGCCTTTCTAAAGAGATAACTGCTAATGTGGTCACAACGCACAATTTTTCTTTTTTATTTCTACCTATAGTTGAGGTCAAAATGATCAGAACCCTCCATGAAATCAAACAAAGCATCAACATTTCTATTGAAACGGCCATAAATTAAAGTATTTACAATTCATTTGATTCCAAAAGAATGAAGATAAATAACCATGTGTTTAATTGTTCAAAAGAATTTAATTATGATAATTAATACTCGATGGTGTAGCCTTTGAGGCTTATATCTGAACGCAGCATTCACATGTTCCTCTAAAGGGACTGGTTTCTGACCATGGAGGTTAAACCTCCACCTCCACTCCACACATTCCTAACAGGACTGAAATCTGGGCTCAGATGTCACTCCAGGACATTGATTTTGGTCACATTTAAATGTGTGTTTTGGGTCTTTGTCTTGTAAAACTCAGCGTCTACCTGAAGCTGGACCGGCAACAGATTTCTTTCCACTAGTCCTCAGAGCTTGAACATGATCCTTTTGGATTTTAATCATCCATTGTATCTGAACAAGTTTCCTTGCGCCTGAAGTAGCAGCACCATGTTTCACTGTGGGAACTGTGCACAAACAGCTGTAGTCTGGTCTCATCAGACTCAAGGACAGACTTCCAAAACTCATCCCCATGTTTGAGGTGTTCCTGGGCCAACTTATAAGGTCACCAGGATGAAGAGTCCTCTCAACAGTTTCCTGTGAAACGTTGAGGCCTGAAGAAGCAGGTTCAGCAACAATCCCTTTGAACACATCCAGGGAGTCTTGCTGACATCTCTCTGTGTCTCCTTCTACTTCCCTACACTTTCAAACATGTTCAGGTTGGTTTTTAACAGGATCTGTCTCTCTGCTCTTTGCATACAGCTGTTCCTTGACTCAGTGAAACATGTGGAAATGGCAGAATAGGCTTCTCCTTTCAGATGGAGTCCTTTAAATGATTCTCAAATGTTGATTGATTACTCAGATGTGGTTTGAAAGCAAAAATCCCGTTGGGATCTAACGAGTTTGACCATCTCAACTCTCCCTGTATTTTGTATAAATTAAATGCATGCCTCATATTCAAGGTTTTGTAATTAATGAAGTCATTGGTCAGTATTTTGTGGAAGTTAATTCATGGTTAGTTCATGGGAGGCTAATCATTCTGACCTTGGATCACTGGTAATAAGTACAATAAACATGCTAAATCAGTGGTGTGGTCCCCGGCTAAGTAGCTTTCTTACGGTTCCTAAATGAGATAGAGCACTTTGAGCAGTAAAGGTATAAGACGACGGCCTGAAGAGATGAGCCCTGTTTGAAAAAGAAATCCACATGAATTTTTTTTTTTTTTTTTTTTTACAAAACACTGATGGAGCCCGACCTGCTGCAGGAGTTCATCCACATCAGTCACCTCAGAGGCTCAGAGATGATGATGCACAGCCAGCATAAATACTACGTAGATGTTCTGGTGGTTCGTTTTGCACAATTTTCTGTTAACTTGCACAGAGGACACAAAAATTGTTGAAATTAGCATAGATTCTTGTGAGACCATCTTCAATATTAATACTTTTAAATACATGTCGTGCTTTTGTGGTTGTTCGGTGTCCTGGTCAGCATGCTGGTAAATCTGGGCAGCTCATCCGTCAGTCTCTGCGTCGTCTTGCCCACACGGCTGCACCGACCAGCGACTGCACACTTTAAGTTGGAACAGTTGTTTTTTCTCTCCTCAGGCGGTCATATGGCACAGGTGGTAACCATCGGCGCGGCCTCGATCACACCACGATTTGTTTGTTTGTGTCCTCTGCGTAGTACATGTGCATGCTCTTAGTGTGAGAGTGAGTGTGTGCGTGCTTGTGTTTAACCTCACTGATTTCATTGTGTGCGTGTTTGAGGTCGGTGTGCACGTGGGAGTGCTCATCCTTACCCTGGTGTGTGTGTGTGAGGTCATTGTCGGCGTGCGTCGGGCCGTTTTGTGTCTTTGTGTGAGCGTGTGTGTCCTGTGGATGTCCGTGTGCGTCCATGACCTCGTCGATCCAGCTCCTGAAGCGGCTGACGCGTGTGTACAGCGCCGGGGAGGAGGGGTCAGCGCAGCCGTAACCTCCGGCGACAACTCCTGTGAGCACCCATCGACCCGTCTCCTCCTGACACACCAACCCGCCTCCAGAGTTGCCTTGGCAACCATCGCCATGGAGGAGGCTGGTGTCTGGGGGACTGCCGGCGCAAAGTGTGCCGTGACTGGAGAAGCTGTTGCCATAGCGCTTCTTACATTGCCATGACGACATCACAGGGACCCAGGAAGCAATAACAGAATCTGGGAAGAAATACGAGAGTGACGTGTCAGAACTGCTGAGACAGTTGGTTGATTAATGGAAGTCAAAGAGCATTAATTAATTATATATCAAGCACCATGTAGTCTTCAGAAATGACCATGTGAGGCTGAACGAAGGCTCCTGAAGCCTTCCAGCTGCAGTAAATACATAACAATGTTCACCAGCAACTGTTGGACACAAACCACAGTTTAGCTGCTACGTGAAAAAGAAGCTATGAAAATTCTTCTTGTGGAACAGCAGGACTGTGAGTGCTAGTTTTCATGGAAATCCATCCAGAAGTTATCCTTCACATCTTCATATAAATGTCAGCCACATGGTGGCGCCAGAGTAACAGTCAGGAGACTCTGGGATTTGACTTCTGAGAAGCACTAGAGCTGTATTCAACAGCAGCAATAAAATAAAAGACATTTCACTTGTAACCATGAACCTCAGCTGCCCTGATCCTTTGTTTCCTTTTGGTTCTTTAGTTTTGTTTATAGTGACAACTTATGATCGCATTCCGCCAACTTATAGCGTATATGTACACAAGTATATTATTTCAGTTTGCAAAGACTAAATGGTTTCTGTTATTTTTCTTGTGGGAGGCTGCAGGTGGTGTGCCTATTTGGCAGGAGAAAATAAGAAAAAGGAGACAATCAAAACAGCGCAGGCTGTATGTTGTCCGTTGTTGAGGCGACTTTTATTTTGCTTTTCATGCTTTAATTTGACACTGCTGTCATCCAAATGAGTTACATCCTTCCACCATCACAGAAGACTTCAGTTATGTAAGCAGTTCTTGACTGTGGTCCAGGAAACGCTGTGTTTAGACTACTAAAGAACATGGTCACATGTTGCTCAGACCACCTAGAAACGTGGTCGAAGTGATCGGATCTCCTCCGCATCC
Source organism: Arrhamphus sclerolepis (assembly GCA_037176975.1). NCBI lineage: Eukaryota > Metazoa > Chordata > Actinopteri > Beloniformes > Hemiramphidae > Arrhamphus > Arrhamphus sclerolepis. The sequence continues at coordinate 11,556 of JBAMYA010004997.1, read as the reverse complement.
TCAAATGTGTCCTGGGTACATTTAGTCCTGTGCTTAAGGTTATTTGAATCCCTCAGGATGGTCTGATTTTTTTTTTCCTTCATTGGGTCTTTCAGATCTACAGGGTCTTGTAGCATCACAGACCCAAATCAGAGTACAACCATGCAGCTTCCTCATCTTTATTCCTACTCGACTTCGCAGCATGCTGCATTCCTTATACCTCTGAAGTGGGCTGCACAAAGCTTTAGGACCTCTTTCAACATAGGCACACCCTGCAGAACAGGAGGTGGAGTAAATTAGCTGACTCCACCCCTTCAACCATCCGTCATAAACACCACAGTGAAGATGAGGTTGAAAAGAAAGTTGCTGGGGTTGCATGTGTGACGGAAAGTTTTCATAATTTGTAATTCTAAGCAAGTAAAAGTGTTTGAGGATATTTTGTGTGTGATGCTGTAAAATCTTTAAAACCTAGATGTTATTCCTTTAACATATTTCTGGACAGATTGTGTAAACAGCCTGATATTAAAACAGCTCTGAGATGGAAACACAGACCTGGTCCTGTCCACCTGGTGGTAACCAGGGCAACGCAGGAAGATGGGATCTTTCCGTCTGATCCAGTGTCAGCAGCGGGCAGACATGCTGCATTTGTGTCGGCCTCAAATGTCAGACAGTGGCCTTTGGTGCTGGGCAGCTTCAGCAAGGCCACATCATGACCTCCACTCTGACCCTTGAACTTCCTGTGAACCACCACCTGCTGCGGGGTGAGAGTCTGCTCCGACGCTCCGATGCGCACCACATAGCTAGAGGGGTCGCTGCCAAACCTGCAGAGCAGAGGAGGAGAAGGTGAAAAAAATGTGTGCCGTGGTGAGTGATGCCTGCTGCATTCAAGGAGTGACTTAGAATCAAGGGAGGAGTGTACCTGCTGAAGCAGGACGCAGACGTCAGCGCCCAGCAGGGGCTGATCAGAGTGCCGCTGCAGAGAGGCCCGCTGTCTTCTCCCTGAGACTGAAGCCAGACTGACACCTGCCACGGCCATGTGGTCCTGAGAGCACAAAATGTACATGTTGTGTCTGATAATCTGCATCACGCAGTGTCACCTCAGTCAGAGTAATACATGTAAGTCTTGTAGGAGTTAAAGCTCAACAACAAGCTGCAATCCATCGAGACATAAATAATTTACTTTCATCATTGGTATTTTATTGTATTTCAGTCAACCTGGGTGAGGTTTCCCCTCCTTGGTTCCTCTTCTTGCCCTCCTCCTCCTCCAGCTTCCTCAACCCACAGCTCCTGAGCTCCTGAGCGTTGGTTTTCTCCTCTGACTCCTGCGGACTGACATCACACTTCACCCCTGCATGCTCCCTGCGTCTGCAGCCCCGGATGTTCTGACCCAGAGAGGGGCACTCTCCCAGGAACTCCTCCTTTCCCGTACACCTCACCTGGTCCAGATGGATGGGTCCTTTTCCCTGACCAAACCCTCCTGCTGCTACAGCTCCACCACTGATTAAAAGATATGTGAGGAAATATCAGTTTCTCTGCTTGAATTTTTAATCGAGCGCGATGCTTTTATATGAAAACGTTTACCTGTGCCCAAGCTGTCTGCACACCACGGCGGCATTCAGGTCATTCCAACCCGAGTCGCAAATACTCCCCCAGTCACCATGGAGATACACCTCGACTCGACCTTCCTTCCTGCCGCTGCCACCCATGAGACGCACCAGGGGACCTGGCAGGAGGAAGACTCATTCATATTCATGTTTGTGCGCTTACACAGCCCAGTCTACAGTGACAAAGCAAGTTGTGCGTTCGCTGGCAGCGTTCAATGTCATCCGAGGTGTCTTTATTCAGCCGCTATTCTCATTCTAATGACCTTGGGGGGGGCTGGAGAGTTGACATGGCACATCCAAACACTGGACAAACAGACTCCAGGATTCACACTGAGGAAATAATAAAGTACCACAGATTGACAGAGGAATGAAAAGGTTTCATTGTGCACTCTGAAATGAGATGTATATCTTTGTCAACAATGTAAATCCAACAGAGGACAAGGAACGCTGCAGAGATAAAAATCTAGCCTGGTCGAGCCTGACTTCAATCCATTCATCATCATCATCATCATCACCATCACTCCATCTCACCTGTGGAAGGTGAAATAACTGGCACTTCATTGGTCTCCTGGCTGGATATTCCTCTGCAGCGTACACCCACGTCCTCACTGTGAGAGCAGTCCGTCCGTCCCCAGATACCATGCTGACAGTCCAGCAGGGACGTCTCGGATCCCTCACAGCGGACGTCGTCCAGCAGGATCAGACCCACGCCTTTGCCAAACGTCCCGTCAGCTACGACCTCAGCATGACCCCTGAAGGTGGAGGAGCGTTTTATGTCTACTTGGAAAGAGTTTTATCAGTCTCGTAGAGTCACAGCGTATAGACTGAGTGCTGGATATTCACCATTACATTGATCCTAAAGGAATAATTAGGCTTCAGTCTTCTACTTTGAACTACATGTAAGAGTGGTATTAAAGGTTAAACGTAAAGTAGATTAAATACTACTGGCTTTGTTTTTCACCTCAAACAACTCCTGAAATGTCTGGATTTTTAGCTGCTAAAATTCATCCAGCAGTATTAAACGAGGTTTGTCTGCTGCTTAGTGCAGAACAGGAAGTGATAGCCATTTTTAAATACTATGAAAATGGCCTCATGTAGCAAGAACTTATAAAAAGGCACAGGAGGACTTTTTTTTGTATATTTCTGTGGTATTTCCTTTATTTACAGTACGTCAGGAGGGAAGTGGGCCGTGGGGTCTGGTGGGGTTAGGGCTGGAAGCAAGGCTGGTCACATGACTACTTGTAAGCTTAGATAGAACCAAAGATGTATTCATTTGTATTCTGCAAACTAACATGTCATTATGATATTTAAATTTGTAGAAGCTGCACAGCTCTCTTATGTGTTTTTTTACACAAAAAAATATATAACTCTACAGACATGGAGGGAAGGGGAGCTCCGTCACTATCATGTGGCCGTCTATGATACTGGTAATGAGTGCAGCAGTGTCCAAGTTTGCAGACAACATCCCAGTTAAAACGTGTCTCCAGCCACGTTGTCCCTCATACCTGTAGCCCAGCTGTCTGCAGACCACCTCTGCATGCTGCTGAGTCCAGTGGTCGTCACACACCGTCCCCCAGTCACCGTTGTGAAACACTTCCAGTCGACCCTCCCAGGGACTGTCTCCTCCAACCAGACGCACCACACCATCTGAAACGGTTTCAAAGCGCGTTCTGGAGATTGGTGGACGCAAGAAACTGGTTTGTAATTACTAGAACTGTATCAAAGTATAATTTTCAGATCCATTACTGAGCTTACTTTAGTTCCATGAACTGACTTGCTTTCTCTCAGCTTGGACAAATCATGTTTCCGTTTGTCTCAAACAGGATGTTGCTGCTTCATACAGTAATGATTTATTGATATTCCAGCAATATAAATAGCAGCTTTCAGTGTGTGTTTGTGTGTGTGTACCTGTATAGGGACTGCAGGAGACCCCAGCATCCTCCATGTGGTCACAATTGTGCTGCTCCCAGTTGCCATGGGGACACTGATCAAGGAAAAGCTCATTTCCGGTGCACTTCACAGCATCCAGGAGGATGGGTCCTGAACCCTGACCAAAGTGAGCCCACGACCAAGCCTTAGCTACACCCCTGAAACACACACAGCACTGTTTTGTCAAGATAATTTGTGTCTCTGTTGCTTAAACTGGTCTCCAATACTGGATTTTATGGAAAAAAAGAAAATAAACAGGACATTTTAAGAAAATATCACAAGTTTAGCAATCTTCAGGAACGCAGTTTGGGTTCATAGATATGAAAGATTCTCTGAGGTTAGAACTGAGCGAGCTATCCTCAACATTCATTAGATATTTATCGGTCTACACACACAACTAAAGTCGCTTCATAATTTACTATAACAATGCAAAGTATGTTGCATGAGTGTGTGATTAATTCAGATAAGTTCTGAGGACCAGCGAACTGTCCAGCTGGTGAGAGCTGCGATGGGCTCCAGCCTTTGATCATTTCCTAACTGGACAAACTGGACCACTAGCCAACAACATCTGAAATGAGCCTCGCATGAGCTGAAGCAAGAAGTAGAGGAAGTCCGCTGGGACACATGGACACTCGGCTCACGACTCGAAGTCCACTCCCGTGAGCGGCATTCCAAGCAACAGTGGGAGTTTTTCCAGTTCTTTTTATAGAGTCTATGAATTGCACTTGAATCAAGTAGAGATCTGAAAATGGCTGTGCACGGATCCCTCTCATCCAGTCTGGTGGAGCTTAAATGCTACTGGCAAGAGGAATGTGAGATATTTCTAGAGGAAAGATGAGGCAAGCTTTCAGAATCCTTCCCAAGAACACTTAAAGCAGCGGCTGCCAAAAAGGGAATTAACAAAGTACTAAATGACGAGCTTGAGCGGAAATGTAAGCATTTTACATTTAAAATGAGTCTAAACATGAAAAACTATGAAGGATCTGAACACTTCCCATCTGCATGGCAGCTCTCCATCCGTCCGGCTCTTTCTCGGTCATGAGTTATTCATGCCAAACGCTATAACGACATGTCAGTATTTTTGTCTCCTTGTGTTATGGCTTAAAAAAAAAAACTGCATATAGTTTGTTAACACACAGTGAAAGAGACAACAGATCAAAATCTTATCTGCTACGATTCTTTGACCAGATCTTTGTTTTAATCACCACATAAACATCCTTATAATCTTTACTTTCGTTTTCTCATCTTGTCACTTTCTATAAGAATTCAGGAGCAAACTTTTGCTTTTACTGCATTCTGGAAGGACAAGAGTAATAACTGGAAACTACAATAAATAATGTAACAGAGATCTTTTTTTTCTCTACTGAGTGCTTTTTTAAAAAGAAAAAAATCTTGATACCCTTTTAATGATTAAAGTACATTTATTTGTTATTATGTCGTTCCATATCAAATGCATATTTAGTGTAGTAACAGTGTAGTTTCATTACATGTAAACAGGGCCTCTGCTGTCTCGTGTTAATGATTGACACACAAACCCAGCGCACAGAACAAAAAAAAAAGAAACCAGGTAAAATATTTGCTTCATTTAGTCAAACAGTGACACACCAGCACCACTATCTGTGTCGCTATGTGAGAACCTGCGCGTCACTGTCAGGCCATCTATTATTTACGAACACAAACACAGATGGTGAGGTGTCTCTGGGTGTTTCAGCAGATGAAATGTAAGTTTGTGCTGAACATGAGGGCAATTCTTGCTCTTCATAGCTGCAGCTTCATCTCTGTCTGACACTCTGAGCTGTCTGTCACGTTTCTATGCAAAGTGTAAACTTTCGTTTTGCTTTGTTTTGGTTCTGCGACATTCTTCCTGATCTGCATGACAGCCCTGTGCTTTGTTGGTTTATGTTAACACTGACCATTTTCAGTTTGAACTCTGTAATTCATTTAATTCTCTTCCTGCTGATGCTTTAAGGAGAGTGGCAGCTCTTTGCAGCATCCGTTCATCCAGCTTTAATAGAATATCACAACAACATGTGAGGGTCCCTCTTACACTCACCGGCCACTTTATTATAGTTTTATATTAATTAAACTGTGCATTGAAGAATATATCTAATCAGCCAATCACATGGCAGCATGCCCCCTGCATTTGGGCATGTTAACATAGCCAGTATGGCAACTTGCTGAGGATCAAACTGGATATTAGGATGTGAAAGAAAACTGATCAAATGAAAATTTAGGTGACTTTGAGCCTGACATGGATGTTGGTGCCTCATGGTCTACTGATCCCATGTCTTTACACCCAAGGGAGCATCTTTGACTTGTGGTGGGGCAGGAGGTTTGCGGCTGCAGTGTGACGCCGTCATGTCAATATGAACCAAGAGTTTTTCTAGCACCTGATTGAAAGGGGGTCCAGGCTGGTACTGGGAGCACCTAGCAGAATGGCCAGTGAGTGTGCGTTATTTGAAGTAACCCATGACTTCAGCCTGTTTCCTTGTTTTGACGTTGTCAGCTATTCCGCCTCCACCAGTGATAAGAGATGTAGGAATAAAAGAACAGAAGGTCAGCGAGACAGTCCAGCAAATCTAAAATCCCACTCCTGCTCTGAGTAACAGGATCTTTGAATGTAGAAAACAAGTGCAGTGCATTTTACTTTCACACAAAGTCGCTCGTATGAGATTACGTGACATGACTTGACTTGTTTTATAACAACGTCCGCAAAGTTTCAGTGGAAAGTCTTCACAAAGGGACGGACCCTTAAAGATTTTGCAAACACTTTGTGAGTGACAGGACAAACTGCCTCAAATTTGAGCCAATCAGACGCACGAATCACCTTAAGTAGATCAAGTGGAGCCATTTCTGAGGAACAGTGGAATAATGAATATTTTTCACCAAAAAGAAACCTCCAAACCTCTGTCGTTATTTCAGTGATGAAACGCATGATTGATTTAAAATCATCCACCCAAATGTGTTTAGGAGCCACGGCTGCTGACTGTCCTCTTATTTAATCCCCCCGACAGCCGTCGGTATAAGATGCTGTTTGGTTTGAATGACAGCCTTCTTCACAAATATATTCCTTGAAGCCAAGCGTACTCTTGTGAACAAAGTAAACCTCTCTGCTGCAGCAAAATACTCATTTGTTTCCAAATTTTTATTGATATACAACTGAAAATGGTCCCTAAAATAGATTATCTGCTGAAATCTAAAGTGCCCAACTTCTTGAGCTGTATCTTCAACATGAGTCAGCGTGCTTAAAGCTGAAAGCCTCTGACAAGTGAAGATTTCTGAAAGCATTATGAGGTGAGAGGACTTTGAGAAGACTATAAAGGAACATTCACCTCATCATTTAGTGATGACAAGTGTGAACCCAATTAAGGGCCCCTGGGAAGAGACTTGAGCTAGGATGTCATCTCACATCTGTTATCTAAGTGTGTTGGAGAAGCTGCGAACGCACCCGAAACCAAGCTGTCGACACACCACCTCGGCATCTCTGTCATCCCACTGGTCGTCACAGACCGAACCCCAACGTCCTGCGTGAAACACCTCAACGCGGCCTTCAAAGTCTTCTTCGCCCCCAACCAATCGCAGCGGAGGGCCACTACCTGAGAGAGGATGAAGAGAGACACCTGAGAATCTTCTGAAAATGATCTTTCAACAGAATCCAAGTCCTTTCATGAAGACATCACGTCTTATCCATTTAGACCTGATTTCAATACAAGATTTAGAAATGCAGACTACTCTCTATCTCTCAGTGGTGTGAACAGAAATATCCAGGCTTGGTTGTCATGACAGCAGAGTGCTACTGACCTTCTGGTGGAGCGCACATCACTGCTGCCTCGTTTCCATGGCTACAGTCACCAGTGACAAACATTCTGCTGTGGCATTGACTCAGGGTGTCCTCATCACCACGGCAACCCAGGCGCTCATAGTGGAAGAGGCCGGAGCCTGAGCCAAACTGGGAGTGCTGCAGCGCGGTGCCAATGTCACTATGAACAACAGAAAAGATAGAAATCACTGGAGAGGCCAAAGTCAGTCATGAAGTAAGTAAGTAATGTTTATTTAAGTAGCACTTTTCTCAGACAGCAGTCACAAAGTGCTTCATGCTGGCCAGACTTGTCTTGTTTTTGTTTTCATCCTACCCTTGACCCAGCTGCCTGCAGATTACGCTGGCATCCCTGTCTGACCAGTGAGAGTTACACACCGCCCCCCACTGGCCATTCAGGTAAACCTCAACCCGCCCACTGCCAGAGGTTGAGCTACCAACCAGACGTGCTGCACCTAAAAAGAAAAAAATTCAAAAACTGAGAACATCACAGTGGTTGGAACAAAAATATTTATCATTACTTATTTGCAGTTTTTTACTTCTTTTTTTAATAAACTGTCCTGTTTTCTGGACACGTGTGGGCATACCCTGGTGGCAGTCGCAGTAAGCCCAGCCGATGGCTCCTGAGTTTTGTCTGAAAAAGCACCAGGGGTTGGACTCGCGGTCCGGGTTCCTGCAGTAGCTGTGGTCCCCGAGACCGCGACCCGGATACTGCATGACATAGTCAGGAAACTCAGTCCACTTGAGACAGGGGGCGCCAGAGTCCGTCTGGGACACGGTGCCGTTGTAGTACCCCAGTTCTGTGAATCCCTCAGAGCAGGACAGAGGCACTGCAAAGACACGAATAAGATGAAGATGAAGCAGAGGAAGAAGAGAGAGTAAGATGTTTAGGGTGTAGTGAGGAGGATTTGAGTCAGAGAGGACAGTGTGGATAAGACGGACAGTTTGGGAGGAGAAGAGAGGAAAGAGGAGAGGAAATGGTCTTCAAATCACATTATCCCCATGTCTGTATTTTATCTCTACATAAAAGCTAACATTCTCATATACTGTGCGGCGCTGGAGCCGGATCCGGCCTGATGCCGACATCCACGCTGATCCTCACTGAGCATGACATCAAACCACTGTTAATGCAACACGGTGGTGACCAGATACCTCCAGTAATCTTCTCTGTGGAGGAGGAATGTGAGAGTGAAGCTTAGACAGACTCAGAGAGTGACTGCCGACATCAAAGCCCAGCAAAATTAGGCCACGAAATACAGCGTGTGTTATGTGCTGGAGCTCATCAAAACCCAAAGCCAGTTTTAATGAAAGAAAACTAATATTGTACTTAAGGCTATCAGACTGAAGCACTGGAACTGAAGTGATGCAAAGTGTATTAAAGTGACTTGTTCTTCATGCAGATTTTTAGAATAAGCGTGGTAGATTAGAGTATCTCTTCATTAGGACAATTTGTTTTGAAATGGTCATCAAATATTGTAGCTACATCACTACCTCCAGAGAAAGAGAAAAACAAGTTCTCCTTCCAGCGTTGTTATGTTTTATTTTCAAATTGGCCCTCCTTATTTACTAATTTCTTTTGGTTTCTTGTGAACTGAAAGTAAAATCTCACAAACCACAGAATAAAACCAGAATATTTCTTCCTTTTTTTTTTTCTTTTTTGAAATCTAAGGTAATTTTCTCTTGTATTTCTCTGTGTATCTTCCACTTTCAATCTTTTAGGGGTTTTCAAGCCCAAGCAACAGTTACCATGATTAACATGGTAACATCTCAGCAGCAATGCAACCGTCTTATCTTTGCAGCACAAACGCGTGCGCATACACACACACACACACACAGAGAGAGAGAGAGAGAGAGAGAGAGAGAGAGAGAGAGAGAGAGAGGAAGATAGAAAGAGAGAGCTTTGATCACCAATATTATTATTCAAAAAACAGTCACACACCAGCCTACACACACATTTCCCCAGCATGACTAACAAAAAGAAACACTGAGTCCTCTCAGGACAGCAATAAAACAAAACACACAAAAAAAGAAAGAAAAAGTCAGGCAGAAAAGTTGGAAGTGGAATCTACACTGAAACCTTAAAAAGTGAATGAATGAATACATCTCTGTCCAACATCGAATCAGGTAAAGTCCATGGACAGAAAATGGGCGTGTGTCCCTTTAAGATGACGCAGGAAGAAAGTGAAAGAAAATCAGCGAGCCGCTGGAAAAACAGCTCAACTGTCCTCTGGACCCTGGACACCTATTCTGCTCTCTGGACCCTTTTTCCGGTCTCTGGGCAGTGTTCTGGTCTCTAGACCCCTGGTCTGGTCTCTGGTCTGTAGACCCCTGCTCTGGACTCTGGTCTCTGGACCCCGGTGTGGTCAGACTTTTTATTCCTCTGGATTACTCACCAACACACGTAAGTAGTTATGCCTGAGCGATTTTGCTGTAAAAATGTAAAAGAAAAAAAGAAAACATATATAGAAGTCCAGGTTATTTGGACAGAACCACTGCTAGTTGTAGCTAAAAACTAATTTATGAAGGAAACAATATTACCACGAGGCCATGACGTCATCTTTTAATACAATGACTTGTTGAAGAAATGAAGAAATTCTTTACTTTTTTTTTCAGCTGATTTGAATTTTAGCCTTTGAAGAAGCCTTTAGTATTTATTGCATGGTGTCTTCATTTCAGAAAGGTTTTATGTAAACAAAATAGAGAAATTTTTCTGAACTGTTGGATAATTTTTAAACAAACTTTTTTTTTTTTTTTTTTTTTTATTTGCAAAACTCCTCTGTGTATGGTATATTTTACATTAAAAAATATAAAATGAAAATGTTTCTGTTTCTGGCCAGTAATTATTCTGTTTTAAAATTCTTGTAAGTTAACCTTTTTTTGCTTTTGTTTTTTTACTGCTTTGAAAATAGATTTTGGAACTAGTTTAGCGATCTGAATTGCTCACATTTGTGTTCTTATCCTTCTGTAAGGCACTTTTAGCCTACACTTGTGCCTGAAAAGTGCTGTAGAAATAAATATGATTTGAGTTCTTCATCATATTTAGCCACTTGATGTGGTTCAGGATTTCTTCCAGATGCCTTGCAGAGGATGTGTTTTGGACAGGTTTTGTCCAACCCACCAGGAGCTGCAGAGCAAACCCAGAACTTTGAACCACCGTGGAACCCATTTACTAGGAGGATTCTGAAGTTCTGCACTTCAAAAGATCCCGTTGTGTGACGGATGCTGTAATAGTATCTTAGACACTGAGCTATCTGAGACTGATCTGATATTAGTATCCGGGACTCGGCCTGATATTGTCTAAAAAGCTGGATTTGATATCTGTAATGGAGAAGATCCATTAGCCTGATCTATTTACTTAATTTCTGCGTGTACCAAGTTACCCATCATTTGCAGTAGCAAGAAAAAGCATGTGAATGCCTTTTGAAACAATTTGCCATAAAATATAACCATATCTTCATCTAAGTCACGATAACGGATATAATTCTAAATCTGAGTAGATTTTTACATAAATCATCTCCTTAGTAAAAATCTGCATGCCACCCTAACCCTAAAGCCCACCCAGGGACCACCATATAAAGAGGTGTACAGGTGCAGATTTTTGTGTGATCCTGAAACTAGTAGGGAAACTTGTACTCTCATGAGGAGGCAGTGAGACCTGAGGTTGGAACAAAAGCACTACAAAATGAGACCACAGCGTTGACATTGGAACCAAAAGATTAATAAATAAAAACAAAACACATTTCTCTATATCAGCAGATCTCTCTGCTGCAGATGGCTGCATTGTCTATAATCTGAGAAACGTCTGTCAGGAATTATATAAGATAGATGTTAGTGGTCCAACACCAACTCTTTTAAAAAAAACTGTACCCTGCCCTTTGCCTGAACAGAGCTGGGACATGGTCCAGCAGACCCCTGTGTCCCTATAGAGGAATAATCGGGTCTAGATAATGAATGGATGGATGGATGAATAGATGGGTTGGAAACTTACAGCAAATTAATTACGTTAAATCAAAAGTTGGGCAGACATAACTTGTGCTCTTCTTGTCGCGCCAATAAATCAGTCTGCAGACAAAAGGCTTTTTGCTGGTCAAATTCAGTAGACGATGAGCCTCTACATCAGGGGACTGTTTCACAAAGGTCAAAAAACTAATTCAGAGTCAACAAACTGAGATCCGAAACTCTGAGATTCTGGTTTCAGAACAGGTGTTCAGAGTTGGTTCAGTAAAC
>JBAMYA010004976.1:0-18115 GCA_037176975.1 Arrhamphus sclerolepis | reverse complement strand
AAAAAGGGGGGGGGGTTTGGGAAGTGGGTGGTGTGGGGTAAGTCTTCTCCCCCCCCCCCCCCCCCCCCCCCCCCCCCATGGTGGCAGTCCATACAAATAACAATTTATCCTCTTTTTTTCTCATGGAACCAGACAAGGTTGCCCGTTATCACCACTTCTTGGTGATTCACCACCATTGGTAATTGTATTTTGCAGGGATATGGTTATTCAAGACATACAGAGGGGGAACGCTGAACATAAAGTATCCCTCTATGCCAATGACATGCTCTTATACTTATCCAACCCGCTAAGTAGCCTGAAGTAAACAATAACCCTACTGGATATATCTGGTAAAATGTCAGGATATAAGGTGAATATGCAAAAAAGTGAACTCATGCCAACCAAGTCTGCAGCCAAAAAAATTATGTTCATTCCCTTTAAAAGTAAGTACGACTAAATTTAAATACCTGGGAATTTGGATCTCTCATAATTTAAAACACCTTTACAAAACAAATTTCCTTCCTCTTATTGAATGTCTGAAACTAGATTTGGGATACTGGGGCTTATTATCATTAACAGGCAGAATAAATGCTATAAAAATGAATGTGCTACCTAGATTTTTATACCTTTTCCATAATATACCTGTTTTTTTGACAAAGTCGTTTTCTCTTCTTTTAGACAAACTGATATCCTAATTTATTTGGAGTGAGAAATATCAAAGCATTCGTAAGAGCATTTTGCAGCGAAACCATGAACGTGGAGGGCTATCATGGCCTAATTTTCAATATTATTACTGGGCAGCCAATATACATGCTATGTTACACTGGCTTAACCCATCACATGACATTAATCCAACATGGTTGACATTAGAGAACCTGTCATGTAACCGTGCTTCTCTATATGCTTCACTATGTTCCAGGCTCCCATTGCCTGAATCCACACTTAAGTACTCTACAAACCCAATAGTGAAGCATTCCTTAAAGATCTGGGCTCAGTTTAGACGATCATTCTCACTCAATAATTTCTCCATTAATGTCCCCATAGCGAGAAATCATAGAAGGCTCTTTTTCCATTTGGACTGAGAATGGACTGATCACATTAAAAGACTTCTATATTAATGATAAATTTGAATCATTTGAGCAATTGAGATTGAAATTTTAGATACCAAATTGTCACTTCTATAAATATTTGCAACTCCACAACTTTGTGTCCTCATACTCAGCCTATTTTTACTACCACCAAGTTCTCTGCTGGAACAGGTCTTTGACCTTAGCTCTGCCTCTAAAAATACTATTGCAAAAATGTATACATTACTCAGTACTTACAATATAAAACCATGGGCTAGTTTGAAGAAATGGTGGGACGACGAGCTAGGCATGGAATTTCCTGAGGATATATGGCAATGAGCATTAAATAAGATACACTCGTCTTCCATTTGTTCAAAACATACAACTATACAGTTTAAGATTATACATACATTACACTGGTTTAAAGCAAGACTAGTCAAATTCACCTCCACTGTCAAGCCTAACTGTGATCGCTGTGGAACAACACCAGCTACACTATCACATGTTTTGGTGCTGCTCAAAACTGCAAAATTTTTGGCAAGCTGTATTTCAGTTTTTTCTGATGCACTAAGAGTGTCCATAGAACCCCATACAGCAATAGCCATATTTGCTACAGTACCAAAGGAGCTCCATCTCAATAAGAAGGGCAAAATGATCATAGCTTTTGCTACACTCTTGGCCTGGAGACTTATCCTGCTTAAGTGGAAAGACAGATCTTCCTCAACTTTCAGTCTGTGGATTGTTGATCTTATGTGTCATCTCACTTTAGAAAAAATACGCTATGCTACAAGTGGCTGTGCTATTAAATTTTACACTATCTGGCAGCCAGTTCTAGACCAGGTGGTACAGATGGGTCCTTCCTTCTTTTTTTTCTTTTTCTTTCAAATGCACATAATTGCACTTAATTATCATTATTATTATTATTATTGTTCTATTTCTTCATTTACTTATTTACTCATTTATTCGTTATTTAGTTTAATATGTGTGATGTGTATGTAGATCGGTGCAATGGGATGGTGCTGTTAGTATGGTTACTCTGTTGGGGTGAAAGAAACTGATAATGTATTCTAATTATATTTTGTATAACTTAAACACTAAAAAAACAAAAAAGAAAAATCTACACAATCAAACTAAATTCCAGTAAAACAAAGCTTAGTGAATTTGTGTGTAACTCTGTCACTGTGGTAAATCTGAATATGGAGGGAAGGTGTGAGCTGATGTCATAAGGCGCTGGTTGAGAGGAAATGAAGAAACTGTCTCAGCCACGGAGCTGCTGTTACTCAGCAGGAGAGATATGCACTGTCAGGCTTATGGTTTATGCTGCGTTTGAGGTTTTAGCTGGGGACAGGCTGAGGTTGACTATGAAAAAGGGTTTGGAGTTAATCGGGGTCTGTAGAGAGGTCAGGGTCAGGCTGTCATCATGTTTACCAGAATCTACAACATGAGGCACCACAGCGGCTGCAGCTCCAGTTACATAATCGCACCTTAGCACATACATAATCAAAAGCAAAAAAAAAGCAACAATAAAATCAGATTTCATGGTGCACAGCAGACCTCTACTTGAAACCGTTCAGTTAATAAAGCAAGTGTGTTCAGCAGCTGGGCTTGTTTTTACACATTTTTAGTATCATTCATTCGTCTGCAAGTGCAGAAAGGAAACAGCAGAATTCACTTGAGTCAAATTTTAATTATTTCAAGGAAGCTTTGTGTGCAGTTTTTACTTCTTTTTGAGTAATGCCAGTTTAGGAACCATTTTGTTACTGTACTTAGCATTTCTTCATGTTGTGACATTGTTTTAAAAGAGAGAAGAAATTTCAAGGCTTCCTAAAATCTTTAATCAATATGAAATGTACACAGTGCATTTGCATTTTTGGAAAGCTTTTATGAGCCTCAATCTTTTTTTTTTTGTTTTTATAAACATCCTGCAATTATGTTGAACACAACTGTGTACATACATACACACAAAGGTATGTGTTGTTGGTCCAGTTGAAGGAGTTGAAGGAGATGGCCCAGTTGTACCGCCGTCGGGCCTGGGGGACCAACTTCTCCAGGGATCATCTGGGTCAGCTGCTGTCTGACAATAATACCCTGTGGGAGCTGACTGATACCATGGACTCCCTTACAGACCCTCCCACCCCCCAACTCAGCTCTGTCCTATCTCCTGAGTCGGACAGCTCTAGTACTTCCTGTATAGAGGCCCTGGACCTGATCAGGTGAGAGTCAAACCAGCATCAAAGCAACTGTGTGATCTGAAGACTCGTATCAGCTGCCTTTTGAGCATCTGTCTTTCTGTTCACTCCAGCAACTCCAGTAAGAAGTCCTCAGTTGGTGACTATGGAGAAACATATGCACATACAAAAACACAAAGAGACGGAGACATAAAAACCAAAAACCCTACGAGTCCTCTGACTGTACGGCGTACAGCCTGGGAAGAAGAAGAAGAAGAAGCAGCAGCAGAACAAAAACATCCAGATGAGTGCGTCTTCCTTTTTTCTACATTTTAATTTCTGATGGTTTTCTGCACTGATTAAAAAGAGGACAGGAAAGAGACACCATCAAACAAAGAGCTGCGAAGAGGCACTAAAAGAAACACAAAGTTAATAACAGAAAGAATTAACCAGAGTTCTCGAGGCTTTGTCCTCAAGTTCTGACTCAAGTTTGGAGTCGTCCCTGGCAAGTACTAAGTCAAGTCTCGAGTCGAGTCCTAAGTCCATCCAAGTCATCTTAACAATGGTGTAATTATATGTTAAATATAAGTGAGTGAAAGACAGCACAGCATGAAGGTTCCACCTAACGTTCTTTGCGCAGCTTTAAAGGTTGAACAGAGTTGGAAGCAGTTTCATCTCTGTCTGTGATCCTTGACTCACATGTTTTGAATAATTCATTTTTTATTGACTACTTTGTAGTTTTTGCACCCAAACAAAATTAATCTTGGGAGCATATTTGTAAACTGTTTTTTTTTTTTTTTGAAAGAACGAAATATCATTCTGGTATATTTTGACTGGCTGTGCTGACAGCTCACACGTACATTCAGTACATACACGGCGGAAAAAGAAAGAGAGTGCCAGTCTTCATTTATTAAGTTGTGATGAGTGAAATTAATTGATTCATGCACACTTTTTTTAAAAAAAAAAACAACTCATGTTTTAATCTTTGGGTTTTGGGCAAAATATCAAGTGTTTTCAAGTCTACAGCCTCAAACCCAAATAAAGTTGCAAGTCACAGGTGTAAACGTCCAACTTAGTCCTAATCAGTCCTAATATAGGCTGATTTACAGATATTGGCAAGAAAAAAAATCTAGGATGAAAGAATGTTACCTATCAACAATACCATACAGTACAAAAATCCTTTCCTTTGAGTAACTAGAAAAAGGTCAAAGGTTAAAAGGCACTGGTACCCAGAATGCTGTGCAAAAACAATGCATGTCATCAAACAAACAAATAGAAATGTTGCCTCTTTTTTTTTTAACTTTAAAGAAAAAAAGTCTTTGCTTGAAGAGGCATCATTTTTAAGAAATAATCTTGAAAAATAATTGAAGTCAAACTTAAAAAAGAGTTGAGGGGAGGTCAATGTGACTCTCAATATGAATATGTCAAACACATATGAACAGAAACACACAAAAGTACATGTGCCACTCCCTTAACAGATCTTCAGTCAAATAAATTCTTTCTCATTTTAAGGAAAATACGTTGTTCAAGAGAAGTTGTATCTTGATTTCTCAAACCAACTGACATCAGGACGCAGAGAAAATGTGCTCAGCAATATGCTGTATTGTATTTAATTTTTTCACTTGATGGAGAATTTATGACATGATGTCCTGACATGCTCGCTTTCAGAGGGGATGTATTGTGAAAAGTAAATTAATTTTACCTACAATTCTATTTTGTTTCAGTTAGTTTTGTATTGTTAATTTTAGTTTTTATTTCGTTTTAAATTAATTAAAAAAAACAAAAAACTTTAGCTTTTATTTCCACTTCAGTTAACGGAACTATTTTTTCACTGTTAGTTTCAGTTTTAGTCTTAGTTTTCGTTAACTATAACTTTGCTCTGCACATGAAACTTCAAATTAGATTTCCAAAGATATTGATTATATTGCACTTACATTTGAGTCTGTCTTCACCTACACACCGTCACATTTCTGATATAGACAGAAAGTGTGTCAAAACTCAGATCAAAGCAACCCCACGATTTCTCAGGAACTGAATGTGTGTCTTCTGTTTATGTGTGTGTGTACGTGTGTGTACGTGTGTGCGCACAGAGAGGAGGGAAGGCTACCAACACCCAGACTGAAAATGAAGCCAGTTCAGAGGACTCACCATGACCTCACCACACCTGCCACTGGTATGTATGGTGTCATGTTTCATCAGTTCACAGAAAATCACTCGTATGGTGCAATTCCACTGTCAACACAGTTCCATCTTTAATAGATGCTTATGTGTACGCATTCTCAAGCTGGGTCAAAATTTCTGTCTGGGCCACTGGGTGGCACAGTTGTTGGAGCGGGCCGCCCATGTACAAGGGCTGCATGTCTTGCCCTCTCTCTCTCTGCCCTGTTTCTTGTCTAGCTACAATAATGGCCACTAGAGCAAATTTATATACCTTTAAAAAAATAAAATAAAATTCTGTCTGTGAATAATTCAGTTCCAAAAAGATTTGATCTCTAAAAGCTATAAAAAAAAATGACAAAAAATATTAAAGAGTATTGTCTAGCCATCAGCTTGTCTCCAAGGTCTACATAAGTCTGTCAATGACCCACCTATTAGAGTGAGGTGTGTTTGAGCAGGGAAACACCTAAAAGACGCAGGGCAGTGTGCCTTGATGACCAGGGATGAAAAACACTGGTCTAGCGTGTTTTTTAAATTTATTTATTTATTTATTTTTTGGGTTTGGGGGTGCTGTTTAGTTGCACCACAGGATTTGAGGTCTCAGAGGAATGTTATCATTCCTTTGTCTTCAGACTGTTAGAGTTGCAAGAGGTTGCTTCTCAGTTGCTTGTTTGGAAAGACTTGGTGATGCAAACTTCAGTGTTTTCTAAGCAATGATAACTCAAAGTTTTACAAAACCTCCTTCCAACAATCAGGTGTCCAGCAATCCTGAAAATTAAATAAATAAATAAAACATTGACGCTACAAGATGGATAACTGTTTGCAGACAACCGCTTACCTAGTTTTAACTGTAATTTGTAGACGTCAGTTAACAGGAAGAGCAGAGGTCAAGTTGAGGTCTAAAAGACCTAGAAAACTTTCCGAGATTTTCTGTAAGTAATGATAGAAAAACATTGCTGCGTCATCAAAACATGATAATGACATTTAGAGAGGAGTCATCAGCATCACTGTTGAATGTGAGTTGTTTACCAATAAGTGTCTAACCAGGTTCAGATGCACTGTGGAAACAAGTCATGTGAAGTGTTGAAGCTGAAGTACAACTTTTAGGTATTAATCAGTTAATGTACTCTTGAAGGAAAAAAGAATTTCGTGGCAAAAATAAGACTTGTGCTGTTAAAGACGGGGATGAGATTTATCATGCTTAGAGTTAATGTGAAACTGAAACGTTTTACTGGTAAAAACATCACATGTTAAAAAAAAACAAAGAACGTTGAAGATAGGAAGCATGACGTATACAACAATATGATAATCCTTAATGAAATTTGTGAAGGTCAGAAAGACATCAACCCAGAGGTATGGTCATTTATTTGACAGTCCCTTCAACCTAAACAACAAACCTCAGAAGAGCAATGTGTGCCAGACAGCCAACAGAACTAAAACCATCATGAAGCCGGTATAAAAACCTTTCAAGTGACAAGTGAAACACTCATCTGCTACAGTGATTCCGTGTTGTATAAGTTATGATACTATCTTTGTTATGCAGAGTAGACACACTTATTCTCCTTGTATCTTGCATTGTTATTTTAAATTTGAAAAGTGAAATTAAATTGTAATATTAATTGAAATATTAATGTAACACAACTTAGAACTAGCTGCACTTCACTGGCTCCTTGTTGCTTTTAAAATAGATTTTTAAAATATTATTATTTGTTTTTAAGGCTCTTAATGGCCTAGCCCCCCAATATCTGACTGAGCTCCTTAATACCCACAATCCTGCCAGGACATTGAGATCCTGCAATCAGCTGCTACTGGCCGCCCCTAAAACACGACTGAAGACCAAAGGTGACAGAGCCTTTGTGGCGGCGTCCCCTAGACTCTGGAATAACCCCTTTTGATTAGTTTTAGTGGATTTTGGCAAAATTTTAATTTAATTAAATTTTTTTTATTTTATTCCTATTTTTATTTCATTGTATTTTTGTATTTATCTTATTTTATTTTATTTTATGTATGCCTTAATATGGCTCACTTTTTTATCATTCTGCTGTTTTAATCTGTACAGCACGTTGGTCAACCTCAGTTGTTTTAAACTGTGCTCTATAAATAAAGTTTGAGTTGAGTATTTGAAAATCCACTTGGCTTTCAGTCAGTGAACACTTTACATGAAATGAATTTTTTTTTTACATGATATTCTAAAATGATTCCCAAACAGGTGGGTGAGTGTAACCCAGCGTGTGTAATACAAGTACATAAACACTAATTTTGGATCTGTTTGTTCTCAAGGAGGCGCTATACTTGTAGGAAATCTAAAGAGTGGTGAAGGTACTACTCCAAACAAACAGCAGGTAATTATATGGCAATGAAGAATATATAATGTTTTGTTTTACACTCTGATGCTGATGTCACTTGTTCAGAGATGTGGGTCAGCCATTTCCACGGCTAACGGTGCAGAGAGCAACATGCAAGCCAAACATATGGAGGCATGGTCTGAGAAAATAGCCAGCCCCTCAAACCCCTCACCCAAACAGAAACCAGCAGAAACCAGTCCTCCATCTAATAGGACGAAGAAAGCACCACCATCACCTGCAGCTCCACCTCCTCTAATTGTACCCCCACAGCATGGCATCCAGGGCACCCTGAGACATCCAGACTTCCAGCATAATGGTGAGCATCACACTAGCACTGCAGCTGAAACTACTGACCATGGAGAATACTATTGTTATTATTATTATTTTTATTATTACAATAATAACAAGGACTTTGGACTTTCTTCTGCAGTAGAAAAATTTTAAAGGTCTTTTGGGTCCTTAACAATACAAACCAACTGGTATAAATATAGTGGTTTATAGAGGACGATCTGTCTCCCTGAGAGCCAGTCTGGGCAGTTGAGGGTCAGTATGCCTTTGGCTGCTGCCCATAGTGTATTGCACCCAAGCCAATATTGTAGCCTCATAACCCTCCTGGGGTGAACCCATATGGATTCTATAGGCCTAGTCCAGCCAAACTCCATGGGTAAAGGCCCAACTACCAGATGCTGGCTTATGATCCTCTCCTTCAGGCCTGGCTCTAGGGTGGGATCTTGTTATCTCTTGTCCATGTGAGGGACATCAAGCTCTTGATCATCTACTAGCCACAGGTCAATCAAATTGCACTTAGTCTGGCCAGTCCCCCAGGACCCACTTATCCAGGGCAATGGACCATCATAGCTCCTGAAATCATCTGGACACGCAAACCCCACCTTAATAAGTTGGTGAACTGAGGTGTTTAAGTACAGGGTCTTGTTCAGGTGTGAGATGTAAGATTTTTTTTTCTTACCATTTCTTAGACTTTGATATCTGAGGCTGTTTCTTGGCGAAACAAACCACGCATTAATTTATTGTTTTACTATAGTGGTTTTACTATTTTTCATTGATTGAGAGCACTCCAGCACGACCACCTCATCCGCACGGAGACTCACCTTAATATCCAGCGGTGATCCAAACATGCTGTCACGGAGAACAGATGCTGTACACAGCACCTGCATCTCTCCACTGCATTGGAGCTGAAGCGATCAGAAACACACAGAACTCAGTTGAGATCCAGGTACATATAGGGACCAAGACACTTCTCTACTGTTAAATCAAACTGGTTCAGTAAACACTGTATTCATTTATTTAATTCACCCTTTTGTCTTCATTATACACACCAAATTCTTAGCAATGGTGCAAACACACACACACACACAAGAAAACAATGGCTGCACCATGACCACCATCAAATGCACAGGAGAGAAAACATATTTGGGCAACAGCTTTTGGGGTAAACGAAAAATTATCCCAAAGGAAAAAAGTGATGCCAAATCCCAAACCACAAAAAAAAATTTAAAAATCGCACCAGACAGGAAGAACACTATTTATTCAAGTGACCAGCAGTAAGCAGGTTCATCTCCAGCACACTTCACGAATGGGAAACAATGAATCTCACCGCACTCCCATAACCAAATCCATTCACCAAAGAAAAAACACTGCCACCTGTAAAACTACCCAAACCCCCCAAAGCTGACAAACAAGTAATCACCTCAGCTAACCCAAATCCATCTTCTTCTGCTGAGACACCAGCCCCTCCCACTGCTGACAAAATCAATAACCTCATAATCAAAAATATATTTGACAAAATCAACCCCCTGTTCACAGAATACAGCAAATATGCCCAATCCACACATGTCAGCAGTGCCACAATGCAGATCCATGCTGATCACCGTGGACTAGATTCTGCTGAATAGACAAGACCCACACAAATGCCAACAGTTCAACCACATCTCGACCAGCTGCACCAATCCAGTCGTCTGTCTGAGATGTGGAGAAAACCATCACCACAAGTTCTGCACCAAGGACAGGCGACAAGCCAAATGTGCCAACTGTGGTGGTAAACACTCTGCCGCCTCCAAGTCCTGTCCTGTCTACCTCTCATACACAACCGCATCAACCAAAAAGCCACCACCCACCAGACCCTCAGCCAGAAAACCCTCCACTGCCACCAATCACCTCAAGCCTGCACCTGAATGGCAACACCCAACTCATTCATCTCCGTGACGGCCTCAAAAAATTCACCATGGATGACAGAAAAATAGAGGAAGTATTAAAAAGCATCAGAAAACACACACTTCAGTATATGACCCCCTCACACACTTCGAGAAAAAGCAATATCTGTGTCTATCACTCTTCATAATGAATCTGACTACCTTCCTTCACATAAACATAAGAGGAAGCAAAGAAAAACTCATCCAACTATTCAACATCAAAAACATATTTGTGGCTTCAATAATTGAAACACTGCTCACAACCAAAACACAACTTCAGATCCCCAGCTACAACATCATCAGCAAGGACCAGCAGACAGGATGTAGAGACGGTGTGGCAATCTTAATTAAGAAAAACAGTGATTTCACTGAAATCGTCTACAACCTCCCACCAGGACTGGAAGGACTGGACCACCAAGCAACTACCTAAGCCAACATCTCATCCAAGCCAGAGAGTAAACAATACCCCAGACATCTGCCAAAGCATCGACATAGACACTACCCCCTCACCTCCTTCAACTCATACAACAAAAATGGAAACTGCACGGAGAATTCATCAGCTTCAGATCACCCCCCACCAAAACAGAAATCAACAGACATCAAAGCACCATTAAAACACAACATTCCCTTCTTTGAAATTACTGGAAAACATTCTAACAGGAAAGACACCAAGATATAGCCCCCCAGACCTTCTGGCAAAAAAATAAGAGCATAAACGGAGATTCACAAACCAACAACACACCACCACTTAAATCCCTGGACAAAGCCAAACTCCTCCATAATCACCTTGAAAACATCCATTCATGCCCAGATGACTCACATTTTGACCGGACATGGAAAAACATAATAGAGAAAATGAACAGCAACAGAAAACAGACATCCACAGCCAACCACAATACAGAGCACCATCCCTTCACCACCATCACCACTCAAAAAATACAACTGCAGTTGAAAAATATGAAAAACAAAGCACCAGGGGATGAAAAAGTTGACACCCATAAAACAAGCACGTGCCACCTACCTTCAGCACCTCAACTCTTCTCCACTTGGCTCACTACCGGTCAGTTCCCATCTCCATGGAAGATTGCAGTTGTCACCATGATACACAAACCAGGAAAAGACCCAAACAAAGCCACAAACAAGCTGCTGCCTCCTCAGCCACATTGGAAAATTCTTTGAAAGCATACTTGCTTCCTTGGGCTCCTACTAATCCACCAAGCTGGTTGTAGAAAGCCACCACAGACTCACACTCCAGGTATCAGAGGATAGCTATAGAAATTTTAACAAAAAACAAACAACCCTCCCAATCTTTTTTGACATCGAGAAAGCATTTGACAAACTGTGGCAGAACTGACTCAAATACAGATTACTGGACTCTAACCTTAAACTACCAAACGCACCCAAGCCATTATCTCAAGCTTCCCCAATAACAGACGAATCAGAGTCAAAGTAGCC
Source organism: Arrhamphus sclerolepis (assembly GCA_037176975.1). Classification (NCBI taxonomy): domain Eukaryota; kingdom Metazoa; phylum Chordata; class Actinopteri; order Beloniformes; family Hemiramphidae; genus Arrhamphus; species Arrhamphus sclerolepis. Next base: position 6,734 of record JBAMYA010004976.1, on the reverse strand, counting down.
ACAACCATTTCATCACATTTCATCAACGCCCCCACCCACCCAAACAGGAGTGCCCCAGGGTGCAGTTTTAAGTCCATGCCTCTTTTTGTTGTACATACCTGACATCTTCTACATCAATGAAAAAAAAAACAACAAAAAAAAACTGGTCAAACATCTGGAGAATCTCACTTAATCCTGGCAAGACACAATGCACTTTCCTCACCAAAAACCCACACCGTTAACCTATCACTCCACAACCAGAAAATAACCATCAGCAATGCAGCAACATTCCTTGGGATTAATTTTCAGAACAATATGACCTGGACAACACACATAAAAAAACTGGCAAAAAAAGCAAACAATAGACTCAACCATCTTAAAGCCCTCTGCAGAAAGCATGGCACATGACCCTGCACAGTCAAGTTTAGCTATCATACATCCAACCTCTCTTCGAGTACTCCCCGCCTGGATCACCATCTTCAACAACCAACTCCAGCACCTGCAAAAAATTCAAAACAAAGCACTAAAACTGGCACACAGACTCCCATCCTTCATCAGCAACCATAATATCCACACCATAACAGGCATCAAGACCATAAGACAAAGACATCAAACAGTAGCACAGAGATATCTGAAGATGGCATCCAACAATCCGGCCTTCCAGAAAACCATACAGGACCTAACAGCTATCACCCCCGTGCCATTCATCTGGCAGTCGGCCAAATCTCCCCAACCACCTGACCCACCATAACCAGGTAGTCAACCTACACACTTAGAACACTATTCCACCACTGCTGCCTAACATCACCCACATGCACGCACATACATCAACATAAATAACACACACAAGTCGTCTCTCTCTCTTTATTTTACTCCCTTTTCATCTCTTCTTCTGTCCTCCTCTTGGTTCGTGTCTTGGTCCACATGTGTCCTGAAACCTCTGAAGTCCTTCTGCTTCTTTTGCCTCTGCCACAACCCAAGACACCAACAATGGATAGAAAAGGGCAGAAGCCCTGAGCTATCCAACTAAGCTCATGAGTGTGGGGGGAGTGTTTGGGGCTTTGGCGCTTCTGCTGTCAGTGTGCCCCTGGTTGTGGTCTGAGTGGTCCGGGGTTTCTTGGCTCTTCTTGCACCTGGGGGTCTGGTCCTTGGCTGGGCTGGGCCTCCAGGTCTCTCCCTGGTTGGGAGGCGGGGCCCTGTTGGTGTCCCCTGCCTCCTCCGGTGTGGCTCAGTGTGGGCTATCAGTTACACAATACTGATTGTCTAACTTGCCAGACAGGACAGGTAAAATAAATAATAATAATGTGAGGCAAGAATGGAACAGGAGATTGACAGGTGATTTAGTTTAGCATCTGCAATGGTGCACACTGGTTTGATGCTGGAACTGAAGGAATAAGTTTGTGAACACAAGCAGCTGAAATAGGTTTTCCTCCACAGAATGACTGGACTCTCCCTTGCTGCTAGTTTTTTCGAGGTGACTGAATCTTTTAACTTCTGTCAACATGTAAATGGACCCACTCATGTAAAAGGAAATACCCTGGACTTGGTTTTTACACTTGGACTCACAATTGACAGTGTGAGTTCTGAGGCGCTACCTGTCACTGACCATGACTGTATTCTTTTTGATTTGTCTTTCAATTCCGACTGTCCAGCCAACAAGTGTGTCAAATGTTCACAAATGTTAAATGACCTTTCTGCTGGAAAATTTTCTTTTCGTTTTAATAACCAGGCAGTGCAGCCTTCTCTGGATGACTCTGATGTAAATTCATTAGTTGACACTTTTAACCTGCACTGTTCATCTATTTTAGATGATATTGCTCCTGTGAAATCTCGCTGTCACCACTGTGAACCTGAATCCTTGGATGAATGAGGACATCCATAGGTTGAGACGTAACTGTCGGCATGTGGAGCGCCTGTGGAAATTTAAGGGCCCCCAAGTCCACCAAATTTACCTTAAAGAACTTATAATTGATTTTACCTGTAGGGTAAAGGTTGCTAGGGCTTCTCATTTTAGAGACCTTATTTCCTCCAATAAGAGGAATCCTCAAGTTGCTTTTGACACAATTCACAACCTTGTCTCCTCCCAGTTGCCTGTCGCTCCTATCTTCACTGATGACGACTGTAATAATTTTTTTGTCATTTTTTGTTGACAAAGTCACCTGCATCAGGGAAAGCATAAGCCCTTCTTCTTCCCTTCTCCCCAACCCCTCTAAGCGGCAGCCAATACTGGATCATTTTGTGCCCATCTCCCTGCTACAGTTAACTGAGCTAGTGAGTGGTATGAAGACCTCCTCCATTAGATGTATTACCTATATCATTATTGAAAAAAGTTCTAGTGTCCATTGGTCCTACTCTGCTCAATATTGTTAACTGTTCACTGGTCTCTGGTTGCTTCCCTTCTTATTTCAAACCGGCGGTTGTTCAAGCACTTCTTAAAAAGCTTAATCTGGATCCATCTTCTCCACAAAACCTTAGGCCCATTTCTAACTTGCCTTTCATGTCAAAGATCTTGGAGAAAGCTGTAGCTAACCAGCTCATCCCTGCTCTGAATGAGAACAAGATCTTTGACAAATTCCAGTGCTGTTACTGTCAGGGACATTCAACTGAAACAGCACTCCTTAGAGTATCTAATGATATCCTGATGGCATCTGACTCCGGTAAATGTACTGTCCTGGTGCTGCTTGATCTCGGTGCAGCATTTGACACTGTAGATCATGGCATCCTTATAGACAGGCTTAGGGACCAAGTTGGTATCAGGTAGGGCTCTTGACTGGTTTGCCTGGTACTTCTCTGGCAGAAAGTTTTCGGTAGCTGTTGGCCTGTTTAACTCTTTGTCTGTTCCTCTATCCTCAGGGCTCAGTTTTGGGTTCAATTTTATTTGTTTTGTATATGCTGCCTCTAGGTGAAATTATCAGCCAGTTCTGGGGCATCACCTATCACATGTACGCTGATGACATTCAGCTACAGTATTCATTTAACCCAGACAGAATCGATGGTCTAACCATGCTGCACGATTGTTTGTCAGCTATTAAGGCCTGGCTGTCCAACAGTTTCCTTCAGTTAAATACTAAAACAACGGAGGTTCTCATTTTTGGCCCCAACAGTTGTATTTCTGTTGTGAAGGACCGAATTGGGTCTGTAAACGCTAATGTACGTTCCTCCCTGAGAAATCTGGGTATCGTTTTTGATCAGGCTATGAGTTTTGACAAACATGTTTCCTCTTTGTCTCGCACTTGTTTTTTCCATCTGAAGAACATTGCCAAACTGAGAACCATGGTGTCGCGGGCCGAGTTAGAACTGATTATACATGCATTTGTGTCATCTTGGCTCGACGACTGCAACTCCTTATTCTTGTGTCTCAGTAAGCAGCCGTCAACCGCTTGCAGCTGGTGCAGAACGCTGCGGCCAGGTTACTGATTAAATCTCAGAGGAGTTGCCATATAACTCCCATCCTGGCCTCGCTGCACTGGCTTCCGGTTAGTTTTAGGATTAATTTCAAAATTTTGATTTTAACTTTTAGAGCTCTTCATGGTCAGGCACCAGAGTAAGTGTCTGAACCCGTTTGCCCGCATGTCCCCAGCAGGTCTCTCAGGTCTGCCAATCATGGCCTTCTGGTTGTGCCTCGAACCAGGTTTGTAACCAGAGGTGACAGAGCCTTCCAGTCTGTTGCACCCAGGCTTTGGAATACTCTTCCTCAGGACCTGAGGGACTCAACTACTGTCGACATTTTAAAAAAAAACATCTTAAAACATTCTTGTACAGGCAGGCTTTTAGTAAGAGGTCGTAATAATATTCTGACTGTTTCTGTCTGTTTGTATTTGTCTTTGGTCTTGTGCTTTTATGGATTATATTTACCTTGCGTACCTGTTTTATGGTTTTAACTTTTCACCTTTGTAATCTTATTGTGAAGCACTTTGTGAGTTTTCTCTCTGAAAAGTGCTATATAAATAAATTTTACTTACTTTACTTACTTACACATATTAGCTACTGCTCTATTTGGAGGAGGTGTAGCTTCTTATTATTGCTGTAAGGTTTTTTTTCAAGTGTGGTTGATTGTTTTTTATGACTTTTTTTAATGCAGGATGACAGTTTGTAAAGAATTGTCACAGTATATCACACAACAGTTAACTGATTAAAAAACAAGCAAACAAACAAAAAAACAGAAACTCTCTCAGTCTGAAATAACCAACAGAAAACTTGTTCTTCCAATATGGTAATGCCTTCCCAAAATGCTTTGCAGAATGAAGAGATCAGGAAGTAACTCCTCATTCTCCTGAGAAAATAAAGAACGTGACAATAGAATAAAAGGCAAATACATTTTACTACTGCTGGAACCACTCTAAGGTACTCAATAAAAGTTGGAATTATCAGGTATACTTCCTTTACAGGGTGTTGTTGCTGTAGAGCAAAGGAAACCTCCGACTGAGGTTATATATTTGATCAATATATTGTGTACAGCCTCATTTCTATATGTCCTCTGTGAATCCATATGAAATGTGAAATATACCCCAAAGGCTTAAAGAGGGGAAAGTAGTTCTAAGCAAATTTCAGGGCATGTAAATTATGTTCTGAAAAACACCAGCAGGAAACACTTCACAGCTATATCAGGGAACATCGGGGCTACCAGTGGGATGATTGGGTTTTCAGATATATTGCTTGACAGCTCAGAAGCAAAAGCACATGAGTTATTAAGAAGAGGACATTTTTGAAATGTAACTGTGGTGGAGGGGTGTGGTTCTGCTCAGCTGCAGAGGAGATGTGAAGCTGCAGCTCAGGACACGGCACCTGAGAGGGACTGATTGGCACACCTGTGCTGCATGTGCCAATCAATCTCCCTCTATTTAACCTGCAGCACTCTGGCTCTCGGGAGGGAGGACAACCAGAACTCTGGCTCGCTGTGTTTTTGCATGGAAAAGTGCAGAATAAAGCTGGTGAAACTGAAGTGCTCTTGGTGGAGTGATGATTTATGCTGACAGGGACCTGTGTAGCAAAGGAAACGCTACAGTAACAATCACTTGTCTGCAAGAAATAAATGAATGCAATGAATAAGCTCTCAAAGATGCTCAGGATTTTTTAAAACCATTTTGAGTAACATAATTGGACTAAACACCAGTCCATGATACATGAACATGCGAGGATGCATCCAACTGAATTTATTAAGTTATGAAGCAAAGATAAAGCTATGCTTTAAGTGCTGCTGTTTGAACAGCTTAATACCAGTTTTATTTCACTTGAATTCACACAGTCTGAATTCACATAAGTGAGAAACAGTTTTTAGAAATACGAATAAAAGGAGAAATAATAAATAAGAATAAAAGGTGCTGTGTACAAGCTGAGATCATTCAATTTACATTCTAAATTGATTTGGTTTAGAACAGGGGTGGCCAGCTCCAGGCCTCGAGAGCCAAAGTCCTGCATGTCTTACATGCAGGACTGTGGCTCTCTTCCCTGCCACAACACACCTGATACAAATGAATGTGTCATTAACAGACTTGTGCAGAACTGGATGACAATTTGATTGTGAACCATTAATTTGAGTCAGGTGTGTTGTGGCAGGGAAACATGTAAGACATGCAGGGCTGTGGCTCTCGAGGCCTGGAGTTGGCCACCCCTGGTTTAGAAGCATCTATTCTGTATTGTTCATGAAATCCATCCTATTATTAATGCCCATGTTATCACTGACGGGATTTATGATTTTTAGTTAGAGCTACCAAAATATCCAAGGTGTCCTAAGTGCTTGCAAGGTCTACAACATAGTATTTGCTAGTTTGAAAAAGTTTTGATTTTACATTGGCATTTTGAACCCACAGACAGGATGCTTAGAGCAACAATAAAACTGTTTCATTTTCAGTGTCATTATTGCAAGGCTTTTTTTCATTCTCTGCTAAACAGGCTTAACTAAAGAATTGCTGAGAAAACCATAGATACAGTATGATAATCTCTGAGGATAATCTCTGCTTTTAATTAGATGTTTTAATAAGTGACAGGAAAGAGATCTTTACATCTATTTCTTTTGATCTTTTGCTCATTAGCTGTTCGTGTAAATACAAAATCATTAACTCAAAACCTGAGGCCATGGATACATAAAGTGACCTCATCTATAGCTTAATATTTTTCATTGTTGTTATTTTAAAGCCTTCAACAGAATGAATGTAATGGATGGATATATGACAACCATAATTGCTGCATGAGCACATGAGCAAATGACAAGGACACTGTATGTGTGCAGGATGTGGGCTCTAAAAGCTGCCTTTACTATATTTGTAAACTTATTTATTTTCACAAAAACCTTTTATAAAAAATGTTACCTTTTAACAAACAGAAGAAAATTACTAGCTGCTGTATGTGATTTCAGATTAAATATCAGCATATGTGAAGGAAATTGATCCATAATTGAACTGCAAGTGGCCAGGATTTAACATTACTGATACTGTAGAACAAATACTGTCAAAAAATGTAATCCAGCAAAAATATAAAGGTTTTATATATGTAACCGGGTGGACAAGCAGCAGATATAAACTTTACAAGATCCGGTCTCCTGATAGTTATAATAATAATAATAATAATAATACATTTTATTTGTAGCGCCTTTCAGGTCACTCAAGGACAATTTACAGTATAAAAACACGATAAAATAAATAAAACAACACAGGAAATAAAAGTACAGTTATGGACCGCATGCTGACTGAAACAGATGAGTTTTGAGTCTGGATTTAAATTGAGGCAAAGAGTCAATATTACGGATGTCACAGGGT
>JBAMYA010004955.1:0-18118 GCA_037176975.1 Arrhamphus sclerolepis | reverse complement strand
CCAGGGGGGGAAGAGAGGTTTTTTTTTTTTCCCGAGTCTTTTCCAAAAAAAAGATGATAAAGTGACGGAAAACCGAACGGAAGCCGGAGAACGAAAAGAAAAAAAAAAGACACGCCCCTGTTTAGTCAATCTAAGGGCTTCTATTTTCATGAAAATTCATTTCCATGTGTTCTTTTTTTCTTCTACCCAATTGCCTGCACATCATGTGACTCAGTGACTCCAAACTGAGGCCAGACTGTACAACAAGAGGCTTAACCCTTAGATGCATAACTGGGGTCAAAAATGACCCCACGGGTTATTCTCATATTCCAGGTATTCCTCATAAAACATGTTTGTGACATGAGACCGTTTTGCATTTTTTTAACAAAATTTCATGAATTCTAAGAAATTGCAGTTTTTGTATCACTACTCTTCCACTCTTCCATAACTGGGGTCAAAAATAATCCCAAGCATTTCCTGTGAGATCTCATAGGAACCTTTGATTCTTATCAGCTCTGACTGTCAGGATACATTTACTGTCACTCTCACACATCTGATGTCAGCAGTCTCACCACCCAAGAGGTCAATTTTAAACAGCAACATACATTAAGTATCATCTTCATTTATGAACTTATTTTCCACATCTATGACCTTTCAGTGACAGAGTATAACCTTAACCTTCCTGTGTTATTCAGGTCAAATCTGACCGATTTACAACTTAAAACACTCATAAATATTGTGTTTTACACCTGATTGCCACAAGACTATCCTCCATACTGTGAACTTGAACATATAAAGGTGATTATCACCACTTTCATTGAAGTGTGAGTGTTTTAGTCAACATTGTTACACCTGTGGTGTTCCTGGTCAAAAATGACCGTCATAGGAAATGAATGGGTATCCAGATTATATTCATCCATCAGATGAGGAAAAACATCCCCATGCACACCACCCCAACACAGACACACACGCACATATCTTGACGAATCATGGTCTAATTCAAAGACTGGCTTCCCAATCAGGAACCAGCTCCCATTGTTCACTTCAAAGAACAGGCTCTTACAGGCTTGGCTCGTTCACGACCAATACATGACTACTAGATGTTCTCTGTTCGTCCTCCAGACAGACAGGTGGACACACAAACTATGACATTTTTGATACCTGATTGTTTTATTGAGTTTTTGATAAAAAGTGAAAAATGAACATGTCAAAAGTGAAATCACTCTTTTGTTGACCAAAATATAATGAAAATTATCATCTAAAAAATTAAAGACATTTCTTAAGTTTATTGCAAAAACCTATCGATTCTAATTGGGATCTTTTTTTTTTTGACCCCACTCATGGAAGAGTGTAGGTATTGGTCGGTCATGCATCCAAGGATTAAGAAAGAAGATGCTGTCAAGATGCCTCAAAGAAAAAATATTTGTCTCTTGAATTACTAGGTTACAATTTAGGTATGACGTCACTGGGTCACATGGTTTGGAAATTACTTCAAGGGATATTTTCTAACAAAGGCATGAAGGTGGTGAAAAATAAATAAAATAAAATGCTACATAAAAAGAGGGGTTGCATTTTTCTCGTGGTAGCTACGACAACTCGGCTTAGGTTTGGAGTCGCTGAGTCACATGGGTTTGAAAATACTGAAGGGAAAAAAAAAACCTGTCAAATATTCAACTCAAAAATAACCTCAGCGTGGTAGCAAAAATGATGTGCATTTACATTTGCTTACAGAGCGGGGAGGTAAGATCTGATCGCTCAAGACACATTTAGGTACACATTTTTAATGCCACGCGTGATCGGATTTCTTAGGACGCGTTTTACTTTAAGGTCTGAACGAGGCTTCGGTTTGGTCTCCAAGAGCAACCGCTGTGTGAAAAAGGGACTGATGATTGCTGATCTGAATTTGACATTCAGGATCACTTAGACTAAATAAGCAACTGGAAGATGTCAACTTTTCTAAAAATCAGCTTTAATTCAAATATGTGGATTTTAATAGCCTGTCAATATCAAAAATAGTTGATAAATTACTCCTCCCTGCCCTTCATTTTTGGACAAAAAGGACTTTTTTTGTTTCTGCAGTACACATTTTGACAATTGATATAAAACTGAGATAATAATCTAATTGGTTAAGTTAACATTACTACAGAATTCTCATATTTGATGACTCCTGCTTCTACAACTGGGAGATTTTCTAAACTGTTACCTTAAAAATTAAACAGCTTATGTTTTTATTTGTAGCATGTTTGTAACATGACTGTTTCATAGCCATAACACACTTAACTAATCATTAACTCACTCACTTTAACACTTTTTTACATGTGTGAGAGGCAGATCACCTGAGACACAAATGCTGCATGTTGAACACATGAGTTATGCGATAGTTAAAAGCCTGCAAACATTTCTGTTGCATAAACATGAAACGAGTGCTGATGATGGACGTGGGTTAGCTTGATGAAAACAGACAAACGAGGACATCAGGTTAGTTCCAGATGTTAGCAGCCAAACATGAACGTCTGGATTTACATGCGCTCCAGGTTATCCATCTGCATGTAAATGTGCAGAATGACAAGACAACATGTTGCGCCATGAACAACAAACTCGCTTGTGAAGGTCAAGTGTGAAACTAGAGGTGTTAACAGACACATCAGTGATGGAGGAAAATGACTGGCACCAGTGCAAACAGAACCCCCCCCACCCCCCTAAAAAAATAAGCTGTCAGATGTTTTCTGATTCTGAATTAGATTTCTTACTAATTCCAAAATCAATGACATCTTTTGCATTCATGGCTTAGTGCGTTATTTCTTTCCGAGGTTAAAAAGTATTGTGAATGTTGCTGGAGCATGCAAGATCAATGTGGTCAAACACACAAGTCTAGTCTTTGGCAGAGTCTTCAACCGTGTTAATAATTAGTAATCATATTAGATCGTCTAACACACCCCAGACGTGTACAGAGAACGCGCCTGCTCCCATGCAAAAAGAGAAAATCATTTAAACTTAAGCGTCCCTTCATAAGTACCTAGAGATTTTGCTTTTTTGTTTTTTTAAATCCCATATTTGTTACTGTTTACTGTTTGTTTAAGAGAGTGAAGATTAAGGAATATTAGGCTGGGGGTCCAACAGGTGACCCTTATTTAAATATGAAGGCAGCAGTTGTTGTACATGTTTGGTTATAGGGAATCTTTCTCTGAGTTGATTGGAGAGTTTAAGTTATCTGTGAGGACTAAAACAATTAGAAGACAACTATTTGAAGCCAATATATCAGCAAGAAGCCCTCACTGAGTCCCACTGTTTTAAAAAAATAAATAAAAAACATAAAAACAACATGTGCTGAATGAAGAGGTTAGAATTTACCAAAGGACACAATTACTGGTCTAAAGACAATGGAGCAATATTTTGTGGACTGATGAAAGCTAGATTGTTCTTTTTGAGTCTAGGAACCACAGATCAAATAGAAAACTTATGAAGCAACATCAAAAATGGGGAATAATTGTGGAATGCAGTCCAATGGTCCTGGACTGGAATACCTGTTCACAGGTGACTCCATGAACACAGGTGTGAAGAAGTTCTTGGAAACAGCAGTAATACAATTAAATATTAGCTCAATGATTTGCAGCAAAGCTACATCTACAAGCATTTCTCAGATTATACAGTAGATGGTCGAATTTGGAAAGACAAATGTGGACACTGATACTTTAATGAACAGCCTGATATTCATTTTTCTTCACTTTCTGTAAAATAAACTGAACAATAACAAAACGGGAAAAAAAAAAATCCCCATGTTTTGATTTGGAATAAAACGTGAAGGGTACCCTGTGCATCTTTACATGTTTGGAAATAAAAAGATTTTGAAATTTGAACTTTACTCACTTTTTAACAACACACTGCTTTTATTTTGAACATAACTGTACATACTTGTGTGAGTCAGCTGGTAAAGTTTTAGTCGGTCTGGAAAGCAAATCTCAAAAGAAAAAAACCTGGTCAATCACAAACCAATGAAACTTACATTTCTTTTCCACCACTCCTCATTATGAGGATTCAACTCAATGTTGCACCCTTGCTAATAAATTTTACTTTTAGAATGCGGATAAATCCAAATCTAAACATCTATTAACTGCTCCTACTTTGCACGCTGCTCAATGGCGTGGCGAACGATAAACCATTCCTACTTTTTCAAACAGGATTTGGTTAGGCTTTAACATATATTTAATTACAGTATTTGTATTCAAATGAATCAGTCATAGTGGAAAGTAAAAGGCTGACTTACCCTTCGTAATCATGGCGGTTGTGAAGCACCTTCATGACGATGCAGGCACCTACAGCAATGATGACGAGCACAGCTAAAGCGCCACAAACGGCTCCTATTATCATGCCAGTGTTGCTCTGAGGAAGAGACTCTGGAGGAACATAATGACGACATTCAGAGCTGCTCGAAGAACATATTTACAACATTTACAGTAACTCTGACTTCTCTGCTCTTGAATTTTAAGCAGCTTTCAAACTTTACTTTCCTCATTACCATTGTAAGGTTGGTGAGCAGGAAACAGCAGCTGCACATTTGTTTTATTTCTTCCCTTAAATACATTTTGAAAATAAAATAAACAACCCTGCAATGCAAATAGTTTTCCTTAGATTTCCTTTTTCATTGCAACTTCCATCACTGAAAGGACAAAAGAGCAAAGAAGACATATTTTTGGTTTATTGATTTACATTACTGGATATTTATATTATATTTGGTATTGAATCAATTTATGCAAAGCTGAATATGTGTAAAAGTGTGAGGCCAGGAAGTCAAATACGGTCAAATTATATCATAAAAAACAGTTGATTACAGACATTCATCTATGCAGGCTTTTGTTTTTCCATATAAATCAACTTTAAACAATAAGTAAACAGGTCTTTACCACTCAGGGGGGAATGTTAATGATGTATAGTAATGCACTACAGGAAGTGATGGGGCAGTATAATGTGCATGAAGAACAACAAAAACAATCACGTACAAAAGTAATTGTCAGCTCCAGACCAAAAATGATGAGCGCTTTGTGCCACAAGCACCACTTGCATGATCTAAATATGCTTCAAGTCAGTTTGTAAGGACTGGGTTGGTGCAGAGACGATCTCCTCTAGAGGCAGAGGAGGCAATCAGTATGAAAATCACCAGACGAGGAATGGCTGGCTGAAAATATCTTTCCTTTCACCTCATAACACCAACTACAGGTCATTAGTGTGGGTGCTACCGAATGATCAAACGTGGATGCAAGCTTATTTTTAGACTGTAACCAAAATAGAAATGAAATGAAACAATTCTGCGTGTTTTCCAGCTGAGACACAAATGACCCCTATTCTCTTGGTTACAAAAGCGTCACTGAGGCCACCGTCATAAAGGACAGTGACACCACAATCCAAACCGTCGTCTGGTCCCAAAACTGCAGTGAGATGCCACACATGCACGAAGTAGGCAGACCTCCTCGAGGCTTACTGGTCGTGCTCAAGCCTACCACGTGGGATGTTTGAATCCCAGTACCAAAATGTAATCCCTACAAGTAAGCTAAAATCCAAAGCACAGAGTTTAGCTACCTGTCAATCAAGCAAAAGAAAAACAACAACAACAACAGACAACTGTGTGCACAGGGGCAGGACCAAGGCAAGTCTCTGTGGACCAAATACGTTGTATTTTGACTGCACTGCTTCTTAGATGGAGAACAGATTCCCATCAGTGAGGAGGTGGAGTCACTGACTGAGCGAAAGATAACAAGTCATCACTTGCATGTTTTCATTTCAGCTGCAAGTAGCTGAAAACAAGTAAAACACACCAGCAGGCTTTGTGTTAGAACACCTCGTCCACATAGTCCTGCTACACAAAAATTATATTTGACTGAGAAAAGAAATGGCATGTTCATTCAACTGCACATGCTTTCTTGTGAAATTAATTAATTAAATAAATAAATACTGGTGATGTAAGCCCTTCATGTTTTCATGAGTGGTCAGTCAGTGTTTCAGAATTATTAGTGTAGGAGTGTTTGGATAGTCAGAATATTCAAAACCTCAAATATGTACTACTAGAGTAGGATTTTGTTTGTTCACAGGTAATCATGAAGATTTAAAAAGCATTTTTAAGACTCCTGTGGTCACTCTGTCCACACCGACACTAACCATAAACCCTGAAGCAAGAAAGGAGCACCGACAGAGAAAATGTCTCCACTGAAACGTGTAGGAAGAGACTGAATCAGCATCACAAGTGCCAGTTTTAGTCACGAGTGTAATTTTTGTTCATATTTGACTCAAACCTATTCTTTTCTTCCAGCCCATGTGGCTTCCAAAGACACATCACAATACAGGAAGCGTTACGTTATGTTTTGTTTCCTGTTGAGTGACGGCAGAGCTTTACAGAGCTCTGCAGTGAATCTGTTCAACAGTTTATCTCTCCACGTGCACGTTGCTCAGACTGCAGACATTTTCTAATCACTGATTAAGACCAAGCAGAAACCACTCCACTTCCGGCGTGAAGCTCATCCAGGAAGTACGTTTTATCGCAGTTCCTTGACTGACCACTAGGTGGAGGCTACAAAACAGAGCACATCCCCACTGACAGCCATGTTAACCCTTTGATGCATCCAAGCACATTTTTTGGCTTTTATCAGACATATTATTCATGATACATGCAAACTTGTGCATTTGCTAGTCTTGTCAATTTTCTGAATGTAGTTTTCATTTTTAAGATATTGTAAACATTGTGGACTACACACTCATGTTGAAGACCCTACGCACAAAAATGTGCACATTGAAATCCATTCAAATCACTATTTTTCACCCCACTCTAATAAAAATTATAAAACGTGCATCTGCTCATTTCTCCATATTTGAGGCCTGAGGCTTTAAGGTTTGTGTTCTGAGGGATTTACTTCCAAATGATGCCATTTTTGTAAGTATATTGAAAATATATCAATTAGAACAATAAATGGAGTTACATCATAACAAAATTAATTTACTAACACAAAACAAAAAAAAATTGAAGGGTTAAAATTTTAAAGAATGCATCAATATCTGATATGTATGATTAGGACCGATACTGGTTTTAAAAATAAGTTTTACAGCTTGGTTTGTGTTACACATGTATGTGCCAAGTGACTTTAACGTAACTATTTTAAAAGTCACATCAAAGGGTTAAAAGTACCAACTTTGCAGCAGAATTAAACACATTTCCAGCCTGGTACAAAATTGCTCATCTGTGGTTACATATTACATCCATGACAACTGTACGGAGGGGTAAATTGTTTTTCTTTAACCATGTCGGATAAATTTATGTTAAGCACTAAAGCTGACCAATCAGATGCCCAGACATCACTGGACGTGCTTGACTGGCAGCGAGCCAGTTTTGTCCCCCCTCTTTACAACATGTTGCTGTGCCGTTCGAGAAAAACTGGGATTCAAGGTCTCACTGTACAAATCTATGAGTCATGTGACCTGATATTTCATCCAGTATTTACAGTCAATGATTAAGGCTCACCTCTTCTTGCTGGTCTCACACCAAAATAAACCACTTCCACTGGGCTACAAAGGTTTTATAATTCAGTGTTTATCTATTCTTATCTTTATCCATTTGTTCCTTTTAGGGATTCCTTCAGCAGATCACCTGTTTCTATCTTATCTTGTGTTCTACAACCAACCAACTGCATGTCCTCTTTAACCACACATCCAAAAACATCATCTCTGGTCCCCTTTCTCAGCATCCCTCACCATCTATCTCAATGTAGCCTCTCTCTTAATATCTTCAACTCTGCCACTTCCGGTAAACTTTATTTCTCAGCACACTCCTGGAGACTTAACTGGCTTCCATTGATGTGAAAAAAAGATCCATAAGAACTGATATATCTAAACTGTCATTTGTTTGATTTTAGAGTTTCATTTCAAAGAGAAATATAAACGAAAAAAAAAATAAAAAAATCACCTTTCAGAACAACCCTGAGCTCTATCCGAGCTGGCGTTCCCTTTACATCCGGCGGGTTCTTCACGTCGCATAAGAAGGTTCCGTTGTCGCTGAACTGAGCCGGACTCAGCTGTATCGAAACGTCCCTCTTGTTGATGTCTCCAATAAACTGCACTCTATCTTTGAACTCGTCCTGTCCATGAAATCCTTTCCCACTGGAAAAATAATAAATCTGTAAAGGGGAAGGAAAAAGGGAAAAAGAATTAAACAAATAAATCACTAAACTGTGGGTACAGCGCTTTCCACAGGAAAGGAGGCTGAGAGGAAAGTCACACAGTATTTAGCAGACAGATTATCCTGCGAGAACAAGACCTCACCTGAAACAACCTGAGTACATCTTTATATGTACTATTAGAGGTATAGAACAGTCTTTTATAGAAAATTTAAAAAAAGAAATATCATTTAAAAAACAGTAATGGTTAAATTCATCTATAGTTTTTCATTGAACTCCACAACAGCAGAGTCACTGTTGTCTCATTCTGTAGCAATGAGTCTAAACAATAACGTTCTGGTTTTATGCAGCTTTTTCAAGGCAGATGCTTGTCATAGCTGAGAATCACTCTCACAATCACTCTCATTCATGGTTCTGTTCCACCCTGCTCTTGTCAAGTCATGAAAGCACTGAAAGTACACCAGTCAGCACAATACCAGAACCAGGAAGCTGTCATGTCATCACTTGAAAAGGGGCTGCTTGACACAGCAGAACACAGACCTTTTTATGTCTGCAGGATTGCTGGGATGTTCTCTTATTTCCAAAACTCACAAAAAAAATTTAAAAAAAATCATCAATTAATCAATCAAATCAAAAAACAAAAAACATTATTTGTCATGCAGCTTCTTTTATTGTTGCTAGATCCTTCTGTGTTTTTCTCCCTGATGAAATCAGAGCAGCACACTGTTCCACTCATACGGAGAACTACAGTACCCACAATGCCTCTTTCAGAAAAGACTGTTTTTGACGCACTGTGCCAGTTGTAGAGGCCACAGACACATCGGTGGCAAATTAAGCAGGCAGCTGACGTGTCTGCCGACGCATTACATGTATCCAAAAGATTTAAGGAAGCCAAACATCTGGAGCCGTCAGGATAACCCCTATTTGAGCCAATAATTTGACCCTTCTGAAACAGATTCAACATCTTTTCCACAACCACAGGATATGTCTTCCAGCATCATAGCATCAACATAATCAACCATGCAGTAATTATCCAATGGGAGGCTCTTCCCTATTTCCTGAGTTAAATCGAGGAGGTGGTGACTTTTTTTGTTGGGCAGTGTACACTTTCGTACTTCAACATAGCCTAAATTCAGAAAAAGGGCTCTTCATCTGTCATTTCGTTTTCACGCTGGGAAATAAGTGTAGGCCACAATAATGAACGTCATAGATGCAACACAGACATCTAAGTCAAAAATACATTTTGGTAAAGAACCTAGGTGACGGGAACTGAAACTTCAAAGCAAAATATACTTTAACATTTGCACAGCTCATAGTGTAAAACACTCCAAATGCTGACTGCACCAATCTGTTTGTGCACAAACTAAAAACCCTCTGGCTATGTCATTATATTCACAGGAGATCACAGGGACGAGGAGGCCTCCACCCAGCCTGACTACTCTGTCAACACGAGGGAGTGGATGACATAAAAATGGGGCATTATCCAAAGTCCTAAAACAAAACACAAACTTTCAGGAATCAATAAAAGTGCTGTTGCATTTAGATATCTACTTCATATTTTGCTAAAATACAATTTGAGAATGAGTTAACCTCTAAAGACCTGGACAGTCCCATCTTACTTCTACATCTTTTACATTTAATAGATGGGCCTCTTCTGAATCAACTCGGGAGACGCTTCCTGTTGGGACACAACACCTGCATTATTCAGAGTTGAAGGTACAAAGAAATGCTCAAACTTATCATCACACACCCGCCTCTCACTTTTAGCTGCCAGATCCGTTGTTGTCTTTCCGAGAATCATTAAAACGTGTTTTTGGTTACACGTGACAGGCGGTTAATGCAGATGTGCAAGTGGAAGGCTCAGCATTTTTCTAACCTTGAAACAAACAAAGTTTGAACATTTTTTAAGGATTTTGAAGTACCCACACAAACTATACAAATATCTATTTCCAAAATTGGTGTGGATTTAAAACATATAGTCATATGACTGACAGAAGTTGTCAGTGTCCTATTTTAGTATCTGGGTTTTTCCTTCTATAATAACCCTTGATTTTGTCAGACAGAGAATTCATCCTTTAGGATCTCTGTGGTGCAGAATTTGAGTTCTTTAATCAACTGCCTGTTAAGAATTAAGCAGTGATGATGACAGAACTATCTACAGCTGAATTCAGGCTAAACTGAAACACTAATCAACGCCCTAGACAATGCTATTCCAGGAATTAGACAGCACCCTGGTGATTTGAGCCTTAGAAATTCAGGAGCAATTTCTGGTGAAGCCAGTCCTTGAAACATCACTAAAAACAACTGATGAGGAACTGAGGAACATCAAGCTCAGAATCATGGTCAAGCATGTTAGAGATGATAATCAATGCTTTTGTGTCATTGTAACTAGATTACTGTAACAGCCTGTTCACATGTTTTAACCAGAAGGAGTTGGCACGTTTGCAGGTCGTTCAGAAATCTGCTGCAAAACGTCTGAGTTGCTCAGACAGAAGAGTTCATATAGACGCCCAACTCAAAGTCACTTCATTGGCTTCCAGTTAATTATCAAATTAGCTTTAACATTATGGTCCTGACAGAGATTTTTTTTTATGTATTTTATTACGCCTATTTTATTGTGGAGCACTTTGTGACTGTAGTCTTAGAAAAGTTCTATATGAACAAATGTTACTTTATCACATACATTTTATGATTTCTTATAATATAAAATTTGCAATGAAAACATAGTTATAAAATTCCAAACTTGGTCAAGCTCTGATTGGAAAAAAGAAAAGCATCTGATGGATGTAGAGACCCAGTAATCCTGCAGTGGACGCGAGTTTGACTCCCAGCTCGCAAACCTTTGCTGCATTTCCTCTCCCATTCTCTCTCTCCACCCCTCCTTCCTGTCTCCCAACTTCAAACAGAAAAAATCTAAAAAACAAAAACAAAACAACGGAATTTGCTCCACCTATCCAGCAAACATTATACTCTGAAATATCAGGACTTTATGCAGCTTTGGTCATTGGACTAAAGGCCATCAACTAAAAGAGATAAAAGAAACAACAGAGAGAGAGAGAGAGAAAAAGAGAAGTAGAACAAATCACTGAAGCCTGATTTATTCTTTTACGTAGCGACTACACACATAGCCCACTTGTAGAACAAATGTTGTTGGAAGTCATTTGTTCTGTAAATAAACTAAACCTTTGTTGTGTGTTTCAGCCAAACTGCTGTCCTGTCTAGAGTAGAGAAGCAACCTGGATACAGAGCTCCACTCAGCTGGCTTGTTTTTCCCACCAGAACGGACCAACGATGCGTCTGAACCTGTGGTCCAGTCGAATGATGGAGCGTAACGGTGCAATTAATTACTGGAGACTGTGAGTAGCGCAACCATAGTTTACAAACGTCCTATTTTGAAGACAACCACACCATTTCATAGTGTAGCAAATCTCCTGAAAATGTTCCCATAATAATTAAAAAAAAATAAAAAAAATAAAAACAATTGTAGAAGTTGGTCACACAAAGACAAATAAACACATATACTGCAAAACCATTAAAAAAAATGTTTAAATAAAAATCATTCAACACTTAATATTATTATTGCAAAACAATGACGTGAGGGAGAATCAGGAGTAAAAGAAAAGAAAAATTTGCACAACTTATGCAACTCAAACACAGATAAAAGCATATCAGATTTAAATCTCCTGTCCTGAGCGCCAATACGCGTTCAGCCTGAGCCACAGCTGAAGTCTTTGCTCATGTGTCAGGACAGATAAAACAATCCCAGGAAAACATCCTGAAACTGTGGGAAATCTTCTCAGAGCGGATACGGTTAGTAGGGACTTACCACGTAGGGAACGTTGGAAAACTGGTGACCGGGCTGATTGGACTGGAAGCTCCAGGTCACTGTAGTGGTGCTGCTGACCACTTCGCTGGACTTAAAGGTGCACTGAAGGGTTCCCGTTGTGCCGTTCTGTACGATCACTTCAGGGTCGGTGTAAATTTCGATTGCAAATGTAGGTTTTGTCACTGTTCATGAAAAAAAAGAAAGGGGGGGGGACATTGCTGGTGTTAGGGAACAGATCACAAGACTAAGTGCAGATTACACCCCCAAATAGGATGTTGCTATAGTGGAAAAATCAAAACAAAACAAACACTTATGAAATATGAAAACAATGAAAAGCAGTCAAAAAAGATCTTACTCAATATTACATTCATCTTTACAACAATAACAAATAAAAATCCTATTTTGCAACGACATCTTTCGTCATTTGATGTTTCCTCTGTGCGTCTACCATTAATCTTCAAGAAAATAACATCTTAATCTTTATTTATAAACCCTTTTCCTAAAATCCCTGGACCTTTACCACAGTTCAGGAGATACATCAGTAAAAACACCAGACAGAGATGACTTAAGTCCAGAGAAATTGTTTAGGCGTGCAACTAAGTTGCAGCGTTTGCAGTTTTCATGAGACGTCTGCTGCAACGATGAAGGTTTTACGTTTCCAAGACTAAACTGTAACATCATCAGTACATCCAAACTGAGAGAAATGACTCGGTGCTGAAGGGATTAAACAGCAGCACGGACTTCCACTTATATCTCAGCGATATTATGACACTGCAAAAATGTATTAAGACTGTAGAAGCATGGTCCAGGATCATAAATTAATTAAATGGCTTAAAAAAAACTAAAACAAACACCACAAAACAAAAACAAAACATTACGCATTACCTTCAGTTGTTAGTAACTTAATCTTGCCTTTAGGACTGGTTTAAACAGGAAATCAATATATAACAGAAGATTTCCCACTTTAGTTTGAGCATTTTCAGAAAAACAAGTCATGAACAACTTTGACTCAAAAAAAAAAAAAAAAAAGAGGAGCACCTGTGAACGCTGCCTGGATTCATGAGATTATGGATTTACTAGAGATCCAGTAAATCTGCTCTTTAAAGAAATATTTCTCGAGGGTGAACAAAAAGGGAATGCAATGTATATTATTTAAGAAATGAGGAAAACAATCATACATCAAGCTATAGCTATACATCCCTAGTTCTTGAAGCAGTCACCACTTTTTGCAGTAACACTACTTCACCAATCAACGACCACTCATCTGTGTTGTTCTGATTTGCCAACCATAGTTGTTCTTTTAATTTCTAACATACCACATTTCTGTTTTGATCCTCTGATGCCTTTTGTTACCTTCCATGTGTCCTAAGTGTTCTCATTGTTGTTTTTAGCGCACTTTTATGGCTCATCTGGTAAATAAAGCTAGAGTAAATTCTGACGTACAGGAAAGACGTTTTTCCTTTCTTTTTAAGAAGAACAAGGCACGCAAGGTGCCACTTGAGACGCATGCGAAGACATGTTACCACCAGGTGTGAACAGATATGCTTCAAGTCGTCCTCCGTTGATGTGACCAGTCCAGATGAATGTTAATATCAGGCTGAAACAACTCATACCCAGTTTGTGGAACAGATGAGCATGGCACAATCTTCAACAACGTCCCTAATATGACATTTTTGACAGCTCTGTCATTGCTTTTGATTGTTTTATAGTGTTCAGGCGCAAAGTAAGACAAACAAATACAATAATTTCTGTCTTTCAGGACTGTGTTGATGAATGTTAAAGGTCCCATAAAGTTTAAAGTTTCAGGTTTTCCCTCAGCATAGTTAAATCAGGAAAGTCTGCCACGTCAAACAGACAAGCAGTGAACCACAAATCTTATTGTCACCTCCTTCATGTGTAAACTTCACAACTTAAATATTCAACGGAAACAGTTATTAACAAAGACCAGTTCACTTTCTGCTGGACTCCTAGACAGCTGGAAAGCTAACACCCCGGTTTTGCTGGATCCAGCCAAGTTTGGATTTTTCAACGCTGGATCTTCTCTTTTTCTGAGATGTATCTGAGCGATGGTGAGTCCAGTGTTTCCTCTGAACTCTCTTCATTTACCAGCTTTGAACTGAGATCATTTGAGCTGCGTCACTCTCATGCAAATCAATATGCTAAATAAAAAAAATAAGCTGTGATAATAAACTGATAACTTCTGCAGGCGCAGCATCACAGTAAACCAACCAATCACTACACAGCTCATTCATCACGACAAGAACCAATAGGAGCACAGCCGGCTTAATCATTAATGAGTAGGGACTGGAATTGAAAATTGGTTCTTGTTGAGAACCGGTTCCCAGTGTTTCAATTTGAATTGTTTGCCAAATTTACATATGATCCCCTTATCGATTCCAGTGGGCGCGAATGACGTCACAATGCATGTTGCGTAGCTTACGCAAACCACGCAATGTGCGTGGCGAGCCAATGCAACCAAATTTTATATTGGTGATGCTAATCAACCTGTCTGTTGTCCTTTTTTTCCAAATGAGAATCGATACAAGAACCAAATCGTTAAGCAGAATCGAAAATGGAATTGGAATCATAAAAATCTTATCAGTTCCCACGACAAAACAGTGTTTTCTCATGACGGAGAAAAATCAAAGAGATTCATTTGGGTGGGTAAAAATGCACATAGGCAGTTTCATATAAAAACAACATTAACTTCCCTATTTAGGGACCTCATAAAACAAATTTAATCAGTCAGTTTGTGCAGTTCATGGGACCTTTAAGTACTAATGCCACATCTTACACATTAATAACTCTCTCTAAAGTTCAACTGTTCACTGACATCTAAAGCACCTTAAGAGAACAATAACTGTCTTTACAAACCCAGACATTTGACTTTCACGTCTTTTTCCTATAATCCCAGAGGCTGCATGTGAGTGCTACAGAATAAACAGCCCCTACTGTCTGCAGCATTTAGGCCCAGATTGTTTTAATGAAGATTGCTGTGCAGTCTGGATCTCCCAAATTAAAGAACAAAATCACTTCTAACTTCAGTAAGTGGTAACTTGGAGACAGTTTCACAAGATAAACAGATTAAGGAAGTGTTTGTCATCCACTTCCCCACTGTCAGATTATATCTGTTGGATTCAGAGCCGAGCCAAAGAAGACGACTCCTCTACACAATGTACATACGCAATACACAAATCTCTGTGGTGTTGCTCTGTCCAAAATCTATTTTTGTGGTTTCATTAAGCATTTTATTTGCTTTCTTGTGCCATTTTAACTCCTTTTTTATTCTTATTTTAATTCTTTTGTAAATCACTTTGAGTACCTTTGTGTATGAAATGTGCGTTACAAATAAACTTGCCTTTCCATATTTCAAAACCATTATCCATTATCTATACCCACTTATTCCAAGTCAGTGGGTTCTGCAGGAGCCCATCCCACTTTTCTTTGAGTCAGGCAAACAGCAGGGCACACATGTATAATGCACAACCACACATGCTCACCAGTTAGTCAGCATGCATGTTTTTCGGAGTATGGTTCGGTTTTATGCTGTGAAAAATTAAATATCGGATGAATTATTAACTAGTGGATCAACAACAGATTTTCACCAGATTACAAAGCTGTAACACATTGTTAGATGATAATTCTTCCTGCTGGTTTTGACTTTCTGTTTGCAATTATTTTGAATTTCCCAATGTTGCACCCATTACTGGAACTAAAAGCCAAAGGATGACTGGTTTTGTTGGTGCTAGCGAGGTCTCTTAAAATGCATTAGGTTTTAAAGTAAGACGAAACTTTCAAGATGACACAGCTGAAACTTAAAGTTTGTATTCAAGTATTGATGTAAACTGAGTTGTTTATGCGCCCAGATGAACATAATCACGGGCCTGCATTTGTGTATTGGAGCACTTGATCGTATCTGACGGTGATTTCGCAGCGAGGGTCAGAAAAAGGTTAGACAACGAGGAAAAAAAGATGGAATCTCTTCTTTTGCTTTTGGTGTTAAGCCAGAAGCTGGCACGCTTATGCAGTAAATGCAGCCCACCGGGATGACTCAGAAGGAATTGAGTTTCAAATGCTGTAAATGTTTGGTAGTCGGTAAATTAAACATCGACCTCCTGTGTGACATGTACAGACGAGGCTAGCCCTCCCTACATGTACGACACCACGCCTTTACTATATTTTTTTGTATCCGAAAATTATCCAAAAAGATAAATAAATAAATAAAAATTCAACGGTAATATCCCATGACTGCCAGTTAAGTAATATTTTAGCTAAATGTGAACGCTAGAAACCCGTTTACCTCCCCGTCTCATCCAGCTGGTAACCACCGTTACTGGAAGACTGTACCAGGGCGGCAGCCACCTTTCACACCAACCCATATCCATATTTTGGTGGATTTAAATTACGCTGTCTAAAACGCTACATGGATATCTCTATAATGTCTGACTCTTCACCAACCCCTTCAGGGAAACCTTTTCTAGCTGTGTTAAACCATCACCTGTGTTCTAGAGGCTGAACAAAGGCTTATAAAGCAGCAGGGCTGAGGTTGGGGGTGCATCGTAGTGCCAGCGAGGTAACACCGTCAACTAGCTCAACCTGATATGCCACCAGAAACGGTTCTTCAATATAAGCGTTTCTCATTTGAATTTCAAGCCGCCCAGGGCGTCGATACTTACCGATGATGGCATATAGCGTAAATCCGGTTAATAAAATACGCCTGCAGACAGTAATCGACCATTTTGGCTCCATTCTGTTGTTGTAAACAGGACTGGTTCCTATGATTTTTTTTTTCCTCCACCTCTACCGTCTGTCTTCTCTTCTTCATGGGAAGTTGCCACGTAATTGTAGACCGCTGCCCCCCTCTGGTCATGTACGTTACTGCAGTTTCTACAATTGAGCGGATTCGAGATTCAAGATTGAAGCCTGTTTAATCCCACATTTTTTCATTCCCTGCAAGATAAATGCATGCATTTAAATCCATAGACCTTCCTAACACATGCGTATTTTTTTCATTTCATATTGGTTATGTTAGTGAAAATGTAGGTATAAAACTCAACAACAATTGTTGCCAGTGGGAAATCTAAATTCACACAAATTCTTCAATTTGACCTATTTACACATATACAAAAATAAGCTAAGCTTAATTTAATGACTTTAGACTCGAGTTGACAAATGTAAAAAGACTCAGACTTTTACACCAGTGACTTGTGACTTGACTTGAACCTGCTGACTTGAAAATACTTGATACGTTTCCAAAAAACCAAAGATTAAAACATGTTTTGTTTTCTTTTAAAATGTTTCATTTCAGTCCTGCTGCCATGGTGAAACGTGATTATGTGTGCATGAGCTGTCACCACAGCCAATCAAAATGAACCACAATGAGATTTCATTATTTCAAACAACTGTACTTAACAAATATGTTCCCAAGATTAATTTCATTTGGGTACAAAACTACAAAGTCAAATAAATAAATAAATAATTCAAAATAATATGTATGTACATTACACATATCATATATGTGTGCATATACGGTATGCTTCAACTGTTTTTCGGACTGCATGACCAGCTAACATAATTTCAGCAAATCAGCGATTAGCACAGAGGTAATTGTTAATGAGTGCAAGTCAGCTGAAACCAATCTGTAATTCTGATTGAATAATAAAAGTGGACTGATTGCTACAAAAGGAAGGCAGTCAAGAAGGCATTATCTCCTGATGTCAAAGATGGTATATCCAAAGAAACACATGCAAGCCAATGCATTTTTATGTACTGCTTTGCATGAAAATGATCCCACATGCAAGAGTGCCTAGCAATCACCAGGACTATTTCCTTGTTAGGATTAAAGATTCATGTCACTCCCAGTACAGAGCTTGCTCAGCAGTGGGTGGGAACACATTTGGGTGCATAGTGAGGTCAAAACTTTTGGACAACAGCTCAGTGCCCCAAAACAAAAAAACAAACAAAAAAAAAAGCAGCAAAGATGCTGCTTCACTCCAAGAGAAACATGCAGGACAGACTGAAATTTTGCAGGAAATAAAATAATAATAATTCATCAGTGTGAGGAAATGTGCAGCTGTTTTGGAAATCTGGAAAACTGACCAGATAAAAAGGTGAAAGCTACTATGAGTCCTGTACCATGCCAACAATGAAACATCCA
>JBAMYA010004925.1:0-18119 GCA_037176975.1 Arrhamphus sclerolepis | reverse complement strand
AAATGATCCAGAAGCAAAAAGCAGCAGGAAAAAAGCAGGAGCAAGCAGACACGTCTGCACTCTTCAGAAGCAGGAAGCACCAAGTACTGTTCCAATACAAAGTACACAAGAACCCAAGTCCAGTCCAAATGCCCGGATGTGTACTCGCCCAGCACATTTTATTGAGGATGCATTGGTGGTGACTTGTGAAGACTTTGGGTGGCTAAATATCCCAGAATGCATTTCGCTTCAACCGGCGACAGTAATGGCAGAGGAGAAAACGCACAACTGTAAGTCACAACTTAGAAATACTATTGTTGTTTAATGGACAAATACAGTTTAAATTTGGTTTCATGCGTGAATACACTAATTCACTTTTTCAATCGGTAGTCAGTATATCAGTCTATTTGAAGATTTGTTACGTTTTCGGTGGTCCCGCTAGCTGGAGTACCACCAAGCCTTCCACATCGAGAGGAGCCAGCTGAGGTGGCTCGGTAATCTGCATCGGATGCCCCCTGGACGCCTCCCTCGGGAGGTGTTCCAGGCATGTCCCACCGAGAGGAGACCCAGATGGAAGATCCAGGACACGCTGGGGCGACTATGTTGCTCGGCTGCCCTGGGAACGCCTTGGGATCCTCCCGTAAGAGCTGGAGGAGGTGTCTGGGGAGAGGGAAGTCTGGGTGTCACTGCTCAGGCTGCTGCTCCTGTGACCCGGTTACGGACAAGAAGAAGAAGATGGATGGATGGATGGATGGATGGACATATCATTCAATTAATCAACCAAACATCTATTCAAAGGTAATTAGTTAAAAAAAAAAAAAAAAAAACGCTAACCATAAAGTCATCAAACATCACCTATATAATCAAAAAAAGGTGTAACATATAGTGATTAAAACCAGCATATGGCAATGAAGATAAGTTCAGAGGTATGAAGGTAGATTTGTGTCTTTATTATGAAATCAGAAAAAAGGTTGCTTCAATCAAAAAATATATTTTCAATAATAAAAACCTTCGCTTCAATTAAAAAAAAAAACCTTTTCAATCAAAGAAAGTGTTTGAATGCAAAAAAGTATTTGAACACTGTTTTTATTTGATTGAAAATGTTTTCTTTCATTGAAGTGGTGTTTTTTTTAATTGAAAATACTTTTTTTGATTGAAGTAATCTTTTTTGTGTCTGGGCCATATTATGGGTAGGACATTTGTGTCTTTTTTATTCAATTCCAAAAAGTTGCTTCAATAAAAAAAGTAATATTTTCAATCAAACGAAAAGACTGTTCAAATACAAGATTAAAATTGAAATAAAAAAAAATAAATATATTTATTTTTTTATTTTTTTATTTTTTTATTTTTATTTTTTCCATTGAGGAGAAAAAAGTTTTGAATTTTTTTTTTTCTTTTTATTTTCTTGTTCCTGAATTGTCTCGTAACCTGTCATTACCAACAGTTTAGTGTAACTGCAGCAATGAGTGTCTCCAGGCAGCTGAACGCATAACCCCTGGATATTAAGGAGACATAAAATCCATGTAATCTCTCTGTAAATATTATGTATATGTAAAAAAAAGAAAAAAAAGAAAAAAGGATTGCCATATTTTTAGATGCTGCCTGGTTTATAAATGCTTTCCAGATCAAACCTGACCTACATTCTTTATGCAAGAAATCTCGTAAGGTTCACATGCGGTACAGCTTTTTTTTTTTTTTTTTTCTCTCTCTGAAATATATTCATACAAAGTTTCTCTAGACCGAATGTCAGGAACCATATAAAAAGCAAAGCTTGTATATATAATGTCACCCATGTTCAACTTTACACGGATAGAAATATCCATTTTCTTCCCCAGTGAATGGAAAAATCACCTCATTCTTGTTGCATATCATCTCTCTTGTGTCCCTCTGCCCACTGAGTGTAACCCTGTCACTTATACTTAGTGGAGGATTTTTTTCTTTCCCCCCCCGGAAACTAATCCTCATTTTTAAAATAGTCAGAAGGGATTTAGGCATGTCATAGTCACTGCAGGTATCTTCCTTTTTTCTCTCAGGGTTTTTTTTTCCGACCAGTATTGCTGCAGTTGAACCACAGCATCAGTACAGGGTCACGGGGGTCTGCTAGAGCCTACCACAGGAGATATAAAATCATATTTAAAGATTTTGCTAAAAAGTCAGTAATGATGGGTTGTTTTTGTAGTTTGCTACTCTGCTGCGTGATGATGTGACCTGCAGCACCTTCAGGTAACAAATGTGAACCATCTGTAATAACACTGAAACTAATAGTCAGTAATTAGATTTACTGGCTGAAAAGAGCTCCATCCCTGGTAACAAGTCCTGGATTACACTATCCAGGCACTGCAGTGCCTCCACCACTTTTGCTGCTCTGCCTGTAGTCTCTTACTGCCTGTACTGTCTAGAACATACAGTAGGTATAGAGGTGTTTGTGTCTGGCATATGATCCTGGGCCGAAGTCTCACTGATATACATGATATTGCATTCATGATATCACGTGTCGTTGTAGGTACTGCAGAATTGTCCATTTTGCGTGTCAGTGATCTCATATTCTCATGATGATCAAAGGAAGAAGCTTTACTAGCTTTTTCTTCCATGAGCAGTATCTCCTTTTTATCCCATCTCAGTTTGAGGTCTTATTCTCGGCATAGAATTTTGACTCGATCAGCTGTTCCCACAGCTAAATAAATTACCCATAATGTCCTGTTCCAATAAATTACCTATATATCTATATAGATAGATAGACAGACAAATTCTGTAATAATATAAAGCTGTGTAACTTCTGTATGCTACCGAAATCTTTGACACCCAAGGGCAGTGATCATTAGAATAAATCCATGCGTTCAGTTTTCTGTAGATGAATATGTGGCAAGGTCAGCTGATAGTGAGATATAGAAATGGGGGAGAGGGAGAGGGAGAGGGGGCAGGAAGTGATAGTGATTAAAGCTGAGCCGGAAAAGATAGATGGCTTGAAGGATGGCTGGAAAGATAAAGGGCAAAGGAAGGGTGGGAAGGGGATAAGAAAGGCGGTGGGTGAGTTTTGAGTAGAGCTTAGTTCGCTGTCACTGCTGTAACCACCTGCTTTTCTAAGACGGTGATTATTAACCTGAGGGGTGTCCTGACCCCCAGGTCCAGGGTTAAGAGTTGCTGGCTGAGAGAAACAAAATTAAAATAAAATAAAAAAAAGCACAAATGGAGCAAGAAATGCTTTCCTCACAAAGTCTGTGGTAACATTCAAGGAATTTTTATTTATTTATTTATTTATTTATTTCCGCTGTTGGCAACCAATGACCTTCGACCCTAAAAAAAGGCACACATTGATAAATGGGTCTATATCTTGCTGTTGACACAACTGTAAACAGTTTCATGATATTGTGCTGTTTAACACTTTTGCATCATCACTGCCAGGGAAGAGACGAGAAGGGACTCATTTAGCCTGCTTATTGGACTCTTCATCCAAGAAACCTACAACCAGCAACATATAGCATATGGCTTATGATTTCTTTCCATAGAATCATCCAGATGTTGAACGTGTGTTCTTCCTCTTCACTGTTGCCTGCTACTCTGCATGCTCATTGCTGGGGATTGACTCAACGTGAACATTCACAGCAATCCATTGGTTGGCTGCACAAAATGTATTTATTTACCCTGCTTTATATCAATATCAATGTACCAAAATTGGATCATATTGAATTTCATTTTAATAGAATTGTATTATAATTGGATCAAACTGAACTGTGTTTAAGTGGATTTGTATTTACCTTGTTAGCTCTCTCAGTCATTGGGCCTGAGATCACTTAGGTGTGAACTGGCGCTTTATAAATTAAACTGAATTCTTTGCTAGTGTCTATAACAGCAGTCCATTTTTACCATCCTGTATGCTCTCTTTTATTTCCCATTAGTTGTATCTCTGTCCATACATTTCACATTGATTTTTTTTCTCCCTCACAGCTCATTGTAAGACCTCTGTTGTTTTGTATACTTAAAAAAATCAAAAACAAAAAAATGATTTTGCAATGTTACAAGCCAAAAGCTTGTGAGAGGACTAGAACTGGATGAATTCACATACATTTTAAGAGAACAACAAGTCTTCTGGGATTATGTTCTGGAACAGTAATACCCGTCCTTAATGCTACAGAGCATCTCTAATGATCAAAGACAAATGACCTCAAGAATATCATTATCATTTAAATTGTATTCACAGTTACAAGGCCTGTCTCTGGTACACAGTGATGGAAACCCTCGGGACCATGTCAGATGTCTTCTCAGGAAGAGGACTTAGGCAACAGTCCATGGAGAGCTGGATTTAAAACATTGTTGAAGCAAGATGTGGTCATTTTAAAATATTCATTTCAATAAGAGCAAAAAAATCACAAAAAAGCTGAATATTTTATAAAGTTGAAAATATTTAAAGTTGAGAAGATATAGCCTCAATCTCCAGAAGAAGCTGAAAACCCTGAACGTTTAATTGAATCGTACAATATAAGTTTAACTATAGCATTGTATTAGCTTCTTGTTAGGGTAATGTTAGCATAATATCAGATCAATCATAGTATCATATTTGTTTAATATAAGTACAATCATAGTAGGTTATAACATTCATATAATCAATAGAGCATATTAGCTTTATCACAAAATCATATTAGTTTAATGACAATATAATAGTAATATATTATTACTTTAATGTTTGTATGATGATAGAATAATTTAGTTGAAAGTTCAATGACAGGCTATACAGTAAAAGTGTGAAAAAAATGTGCAATCAGCTTTAAAAGAACAAAAATGTAAGAAAAAAAAGAGGATAAAAAAAAGTTATCCTTCTCTGAAGATTGAACCTCCAACCTCCTGCACCAGAGGTGCTGCTCGTTCCAGTGAGCTACACCACCACACTGAAGGACAATGGGCCGTTTAACAATATGTAGGTATGACAGCAGTATTTTGCGGGATTTTTTGGTCCCATACAAACGCCTGTAATTTGAAAACTAAACACATTTCTGACTCAATTCTGCAGTTTAAAAACAGTGCTCATTTGAGGAGTTTACAAAATAATTTGACAAATCTCCCATTATAAAGTATAGGAGAATTTGTCAGGTTCCTCGCACTCTGAGGGTCCTAACTCAAATTCTACAAGGAATATAGATTCAACAGTTACATTTCCTGAAAGAGGACAAAAAATACCTGCGTTTTGGTGTATAATTTATGTAGGTTGAGCAAAAGGTGCAGATGTGAAAGATGAAACAGCTGAAACTCTTTTTTTTTTTTCTTTTGAATTGTGTCTCTAGCTGAAATTATGCTAAAGTAATAAGCTTTGAAAGAGCTGAAGGTTTATGAAGGATTTGAATGATTCCCCATTCATTTTAATGAGAGAAAAAAATCACAAAAAGCTGAATATTTTAAAAAGTTTCAAATATTTTAAGTTGAAAAATCATAGCTGAACGATTTGATACCAAATTTGTTGAAATAGGTTGAAAAATGTTGAAGTAGTTGAATGCTGAAAAACATACGGAATAGATGATAATAAAGAGAAACAGGAAAACAATAGTGAGAATGTTGTAGGCATTCACTGAATTACAGAAGCAGTAGATAGATGGCAATATCAGCATGAGGATTAGTTGCTAAGTAACAGACATAATTATATATGGTTTGTAAGAGAAAGATTAATGAGCCTTCCAAATCTTAGAATATTAGCAATTACAAAGTTATGTAATTAGTCTCTGTTTGATTTAAAAAGATTATTTCCCTGATATTATGTGCTCAGTTCTCATCACCAATATGTTCTCTATGATCTCAAACATACTTTACTCTCGATGATGTTTCCATTCATCTTAAATTACCATCGTGATTTATCTCAGTAAGAAGACATCCACTGCAAAAACATTCTGTCACAAAACTGGTGTTGGGACATGCCTATTGTGTACAATACTCCACACAATATTCAAGTGGCATTTTTCATCTTTTCCAGTCTAGAAGAGACTAATGTGATCAGTTTCAACATGAGCAAGATTCTGCGTGCGCTGTAACAGGTTAGCATCATTACTATCACGTCTGTAAAACTGGAACAGCAATATTTAAAGCCACAGTATGTAGTGATACCACTCCTTACCACATGGCGGCTACTGCAGGAAAGTTAATGTGTCATCCCATAGAGTAAGACACATCCAAGTGCACCTCTTGTGGAAAAAAGTGGAATTACACAGCTTTTCCACTCATTATCACGGTATTATCAGCAGCTCTTTTGACGATTCAGATCTGTCTATTTAACACGGTGTCAGTATAGTTTCTTTTTCTTTTTGATACACGTACATTCAATTGGTTTATTTTTATATACTTTGAAGTGTAAATCTTGCATGTATCAACACTGAATTAATGAAATCACTTCATAATTTACCAGTGTTTTTCAGTTCACTCCCACTGCTCCATCATTTTAATCGACATTGTTTAATTTTTGCTACTTCCACTTATCTTTTAAAAAAAATTTACTGAATTAAGCAAACATGCAGGGGGGGAAAAAATGACCTTTTGGTTGTTTTGGGGGGGGACACAGTGATTGCGATCAAGCTAAAAAACACAGACAAAGAAATCTCAGCTGAACTAGAGTCAGTGTGTTCAGCCCACATATTCTCTTTTTTTCCCCCGTTTTTACCGAAGAAGAAAACTCGATTAGCTTCAGAGCCAGTACCAACCTTGTTTGTATTCATGCATTTATATGTACTTTTTCCAGTTTTACAGGAACCTTATTAACCATCTGCAAATTACTTTTTCTTAACGTAAGATAAACACACAGACGTACCATTTCATTACCATTTATTCTTGCAGTGCACGTTGCCTTTGATCTTGGTACAGTGTTAAATTGCATGTGTGTGAGAGTACAAAGTATTATGATAAATACACATACATAGACAAACCCCACGTTCCAGTCTGTAGAATCAGCGTTCCTATGTTTGTTACCACAGTTCTGGGAACAGCTTATTTATGCAGACACGTTTGGCATAAAAAGTGTAAAAGGAAAATAATCTGTGAATGTGAGATGGCTTGACCATAATCCTCCCTATAGCTACTGCACCTACGTGGTTCCCTTTAATGGTTTTACGAGATTATTTCTTCTGGGAATAGCATTGCTCCATTCTGCCCTTGTTTGTTTTGCCATGTTTGTGAATGAGCTGTTTTGATGGATCAGGGTGGAAGGCAGTCGGTGTGGTGAAGGGCAGCGTATTGGTTTAGAGACGGCTTTACTCTGTGGAGCTCGACACTTTGTTTTCAGCCTGAATTGTATATTTTATCCGTGTGTGTGTGGCAGGGGTTGGTGGGTGTACATGTAGGAACTATCATCTGGGTGTTAGGGTCTTAAAGTTAATGCTCACATTTGTGTGCAATTAATTTTACATTTATTCATAATGATGCTTACATGGTGTCTGTTCGTGGCATTGAGTGTGTTTATTAATTTTAGTTTACATTCATTTCTTTTCAAAACTTATATCAAAAAGAAACAAGTGCAACTGTTTTTTAAGCTTAGCATTTTTTTTTTAGGTAAAAATGTTACAGTTTGTAACAATATCATATGCATAGCCATTATGCTACCACATTAAGTATTGTTTGTTTTGTTTTGTTTTTTCTTTTCTGTGTGCACATAGTCTTCCCTCACTGGCTATGTAACAAAGTTATCAAATTAAAAAATAAATAAATAAATAAAATGGTTGGATGCTGATTATCATAAAGCCTTAGTTTCACTAAAATAGCATTGTGTATGTTTCATTTTAGGATCATTGCAACAGGTGATAATGGCAATAGTTGTGTCATACTGCATATCAAATTACTGAGAAATCATATGAGACGGCTTTTGTTATGTGAAAATCTCATACTTGGACTGGGCGAAATGACCTCAAATCAGTATCACAATTAACTGAAGAAGTTACCTTGACTATGATTAATGACTGGTTATCTTACTATCTTTTTAATTTTTGGCCTCATTGATCACTGACAAGGTTTTTTGCTGCAAATATAATCAACTATTGAAACTGAGATATTTTTCTCATTAAGAGAGTACATATGAGTACATATAATTTTAAAATAAGTGAAAGGAAGCATGCACAGGATAGCTATATATGGTGATTAGATTAACATTGCAAAGAAGACAGTTTGAATAATTAATATGAACAAGATTACAAAGATTATCGTTTCTAAATGTTGGTTTTGATAAATATTTTGATGAATTGCCCAGCCGTATCTCATACTGTTGAAATGATAGAGCCTGTTTCTATTCTTTTGAACTAGTACTCAAAGAATGTTTCTCTGCATACCTGACTGGCAGTGGTTAAATTCAGGAGATTAAACATGATTTGGAACGGCACACACCCGTCTATATAAGGTCTTACAGTTGACGGTGGATGTCAGAGTACAATCTAAGCATGAAGTCAAGGAATTGTCTGTAGATGTCTGAGACAGGATCATCTCAAGGCACAAATCAGGGTGCAGAAAATGTTCTGCTGCTTTGAAGGTCCTAGTGAGCACAGTGGCTTCTATCATCTGTAAATAGAGGAGCTGGTCACCCATCTAAAGACAGGGAGGTGACCCAAGAACCCGAGGGTCACTCTGTCAGAGCTCCAGCGTTCCTCTGTGGAGAGAGGAGAACCTTCCAGAAAGGACAACCATCTTTGCAGCAATCGACCAATCAGTCCAAGTGAAGTCTCAAGTCTCAAATGGCTGAAATGAACGTTCTCTGATCAGACACATGCCATTTGGTCGACTGCATTGCTGTATGTTATGGATTGAAAATACCTGCTGTACTATCAACATTTTACACGACAGTATCAAAGGTGATCACAGCATGGTCACTTAAGAGAGCTATTTCAATCCAATATGAAGAAAAACCATGAGAGCTTATTAGAAGTTGATTAATGTATTTTGAAATATGCGTGCTTGCTCTGCACCACAGGATACATGAACAGAAATATTAAGTGACTCTGTAGCCTGACCTTCTCATGCATAACATTTTTCAGTGCAATTCAGTGTATTTTTCAGTTTTTTGTTTGTTGTTTGGCAATGTACTTATACCTGGTGCAAAAGCAATGATCTGATAATTTCCTTATTGTTATTTTACATTTGAAAAATAAAACAATTACAACTTGAAAGTCTGCCATAAGGTGACCAACACATCTACACCAAAACATTTATGGTACCAAACCTTCAAACATGATCTATGTTCTGGAGAAAGGTTTAGACAACAGAATAGTTTCATTAAAAAACATTGACAGTGTGTGTGCACCAAGTCTGGCTCAGTGAGGATGCATGATAATGCCTCCATGGCTATACACCATTTCCATAGGTTAACTGGTGGCAGGTGGTCATGTGACTCGAGTCCCCTTCTCCAGGCGGGCTGCCATGTACCTTTTACTAAAGACTGGCCTCCATCTGGCCATGCGACCATACAGACCTGATTGGTGGATTGCTGCAGAGATGGTTGTCCTTCTGGAAGGTTCTCTTCTCTCCACAGAGGAACACTGGAGCTCTGACAGAGTTCTGACCATTGGGTTCTTTGTCACCTCTTTTATTAAAGCCCTTCTCTGCCAATCGCTCAGTTTAGATGACGATCAGCTCTTGGAAGAGTTCTGGTTCCAAACTTCATCTATTTACAGATGATGGAGGCCACTGTGCTCACTGGGAAAGAAATCTTCTGTACCCTTCCCTGATTTGTGGCTTGAGACAATCCTGTCTCAGATGTCTACAGACAATTCCTTGACCTCATGCTTGGTTTGTGCTCTGACATCCACTGTCAACTGTAGGAGCTTATATAGACGGGTGTGTGCCTTTCCAAATCATGTTTAATCAACTGAGTTATCTTATCAGTGTGATTGGCTGCAATTTAATGCTATATGCACAGACGTGTCGTGCACATAAGTGAAAAAAGCTTCCACTTTTTCAGTAATTGTCATCATTCTGTTGGGCAAAAATCAAGTCAGCACCAACTGAAAACTGAAACATGTTCTACTGTCCATATAACTTTAAACGTACTTATTTAACCTCAGACCCACTTGCTGTTTCTTATTATTTTAATGTGTCTAAGCTTGTTTCTGATGCTCTGCTTTCACATCAGCATCTGCTCTGTTATTCACTGCACTTTAAACTGAAACCATAAAGTGAGCTGCCGCTACGATGTTCAGCTTGTCATCTTCTGCTCCTGTTTCATATGCTCTTCTTCGAAGGATACACACATGCAGGGTTTTGTGTAGTACACAAACAAACACATCTGGAAACTATAAGGATGGCAGAAGTTAAACATTGATCATAAGCAGTACAAATGATCAACTATTTGAGTTTGTCAAGACGGGTGTCACTGCATTCAATTTTAAGAATTTCTTTCTGTTATTGTTAGGAGCAACTGTGAACTGATTGGACTTAAAGGTCTGTGTAGTATCAGGCAAACTTAGACTCTTCTCTGTCCAACTCTTTACAGAGAGTGATACAACCCCGAGTGTGAACTGGAGGCAAATATGTTTCACTGCTAATGGCTCTGACATTTCCCTCAGAATGCCAAAGGCTCTCTCTCTGTCCAGCTGAAACATGAACCGGTCCGAGGGTTAAAGACGGAAGGCTCAAATCGAAGCAGAAACACACAGAGGTCTTGGCTGATGGACTGCAGGATGGCTTACAGAGGCACTATGAACAAATGTTCACACAGGAAAACAAGCAGATGCACACACACTATGCTTTGAACCTTTTCATTTTGCTGCTTTGCCAATAGCATCCTAACTTTATCTTTCAAACACACACAGAGGAGATATTAGTCCTCCAGCCCTAAAAATAATACAGGTCAGTCAGCTGGCAACAAGCGCGTGAAACAAAGAAACACTTGAAATAACAAAATATTCTTCATTTGACAAAGATCACATCTTAAAATGAACAAGCACATGAAAATAAAACAACACATTGAAAAGGAAATTGTTTTAAATAAATGAAATGTGTGTTGATTACAGTATTTCAGGTTTGAGTTTCAATTAATCAGATGTGTGTATTTATTACTTGATTTATTGACTGACTTTTCATCATTCAGTGAAATGTGACTTCTTTATTTGTTATGGTAATTTCTTAACTCAAGAGTTAGTTTTAATTATTAGTCAAAATGAGCCATAAGTGGCCTTCCTTGAGTTTTTCTTAGCAGCAACCCAGAGG
This sequence comes from Arrhamphus sclerolepis, assembly GCA_037176975.1. Lineage (NCBI taxonomy): Eukaryota > Metazoa > Chordata > Actinopteri > Beloniformes > Hemiramphidae > Arrhamphus > Arrhamphus sclerolepis. The sequence goes on along the minus strand of JBAMYA010004925.1, from coordinate 6,980 downwards.
GGTCAAGCCAAACGTCTGTCAGTGCCGTTGCGTTTACTGTACAATTTATATGCAAGTGTCTGTCTTTGACAGCCAGGGGACGATAGGAGTCATAGCTTGTTTGCTGGGTAACAGCTCGACAAATAATCCTCTCAGGGACAGTAGAGATGTGAAGAGAGGAGGTCTAGCTATGTCTGTCATTGTTTTCCATCACTTTAAGGCATTTTTCTCTTCACTTCTGTTTCATTTATTTTTTGATTATATATTTTGGGCAAACATACTTTTCCACTTCAAATAAAAGCAAATATACATGTTACAGCTTGGATCACTCATCGTCGTGAATGGGTTGAGAGTATACTAGCATAAAAACATGTAGCTCTTAAGACGGTAACATAGCAGGTGTGATACTGGCTGTCTCATCTATCTGCATTGCTGTCTGATATGAGAAGACTTGGTTTGTAGATTTGTGTCTTTTCAATGGTACGAGACGTTTGCAAAGAATATTTAGACCGTTAGAGAAACCTTTGTTTTGAATTTCTCTTTCTAAAATATATTCACAGTTATTCACAGGAACCCTAACCCCCACATAACTAACTATAGAGACCAAAACCAATGTTTGTACCAGGCTGTAAAAATGTTTCATTTTTGGCATTTGCTCCGTTTTGGAGCCAGCGCCTAGTGGCCAGTCGAAGACATGCAACAAAATGTACTTTCTGGGTGAGCTTCACCCTGGAAGTGGGACGGTTGCCACTTCCTTTGATGCAGGTGACACAATCACAAGAAAAGTGATGGATAGATGTGTTTGTGTTCAAATTTGCCACTGCTTTTTCATCTTTGTTGTTTTCTAGTGTGATAGAATGGTAGTTTGCTGCAATGTCTGTAGAAACAACTGGTGCTCGACATTTATCAGCTGCCACCTTATGTAAAATATACTTCATTTGTTCCATTAGTATGTGTGAGCTACATATTGGAAGTAAGCAAAAGGAAGGAAAAGAAGCCGTGCTACCTTGTAGTAGTTGGTGGTGTAATTACAGTGTGGTGCAAACAAAAATGCAGAAGTATAAGAGAAAGCATAAAAGCATAAATCAGACTTTATGTGTGCAGCACGGGTAGATTGGCATTGAGACTATACAGTATCTCTGTTTAACATGTACTGATATGGCCTATCTGCAGGAGCCTGAACCTGCCCAGACATCTCTGTTAAAGTTCAAAATGAAATTGTCATGATATGGGTGTATTTGGTGTAGTTGTTGGGTTTTGTTCAGTATTGGTGTTCTGGGTTCTTGTTTTCTTGTCTCTGGCCTTTTCTGTGTCTGTGAGCTTTACTTCCTGTTTTATTTTGAAGTCCTTTCTGTGTCTAGTTATATTCTGTTTGACTTTCCTGATCCTCTTTCTCCTGGTGTGTTTCACCTGTGTCTCTCTGTGTACATAAGGTCCTGTCTTTGTCTGCCCTGTGCTGGTCCGTACTGTTTGCTCCCCGCGTTCATGATTGTGGTTAGATTGTGTTTTTGCATTGCTGTGGTTGCAGTTTGTTTTTTGTGTTTTCTTGCTTTTCCTGCTTTCCTGAGTTTTTGGTTTTTCTAATTAAATATCACCATTTTGGATACTCCTGCCTCCTGCCTGCTCTCCTGTATTTGGGTCCTCCACCATACACCCCACACTTCATGACAGAAATGGCTGCTCTTATAGTGAGCTTTAATGAAGGTTGTGGTCAGAGTATATCTGTACATGTGTTTCTGTGCACATGCATTTAATTGCGTGACAGACACGGGAGTATCAGGGGATGTGGTGTAATTAGATGCATCTAGACTGAACTATACCAGACTCCCTCATACTCCCTTCCCTCCTACTTTTATTGGTTAAGTCTTTTCGCAAACATGTTGGTGTATTATACCCTTGAATGATAACTTTTAACTTTGTGTGACTTTGGGTTGATCTGTGGTAAATACTGACTGTTTGATCAGTCACCGCAGTCAACACTTTATTTCAAATGTCAGTGCAGACGAGGCGTGAATCAAAGAAAGCCTTATCTCCAGTGCTGTTTATTTGAAGTATAACGATCTTAAAGTGAAGAAGAGAAATATCTAAATGTGTGGCAGACTTGGAGTGAGTGCAAAACGGGAGGTAGTAATAAAATAAAGCATGTGGAACAACTTTAATTTAGTTGCTTCTCACCGATTTTCCCTGTATTAAGTGAATGTAAAATCATTTCATCTACAGCAGCAAAATTGCAAGATATTAGTGCACGAGTGTGTAGTTGAGCTTTCTTGGGCGTGAACGACAGTTTTTCTGTTGTCGGCTTTGCTAGGACTGGAATGAAACCAGTGCTTTCTTACCATGCTTGTTCAAGAAAATACTATCCTTTTCTTTTTCTTCTCTGTAACTGTCCACCAAAATGTGTTTATATAGATACTGGAGACATTGCTCAAACATTAAAGTGTTTTGTAATTCACATTTCTACAAAGCATAAAATAAAATTCCTCCAGCTTAAGGAAGTTGGTAGAGGTTTGTTCCCAAAAAGAAGTAATATTTCTCATTAATCGATGCTCTTTATGAATATCATTACTTAGTACTCCACGCCAAAAGTAATTTACTTTTCATTGCATCACATAAAATTGGTTATGTCAGTTGTAACCTGTGAAGGATGTACATTGTTTTAACTGTGACCAGAAACGGTTTGAGTGAGAGGTGCTGTCGAGTCTCTTCTGTCTGTTCTGTGTCTCTGCAACCTCCAAGCATCACTCTGATTATATGGAGTCTAACAGGAAGTCTGGTCTTTTTCTTCACACAGCTTCTTCTTATAATGCAAAGAAGTGACATAATAGTGCTGCGGTCAAACAATCAGTAGTAGCCTATAAATTGCTTCAGATCTCTATATTGTCCTTTCCTACTCTCCTCTTCCTGATTTACACGACCCACCTCAACCCTTTCTCTTCTTTGCTCAAAGCACTTTAAAATCTAAGTATATCAATTTGAATTATCTTTTTTTTCCCCCTCTGTTTTAATTTCAAAGTAGCAGCCAATTTATCTGACTGACCTATTGAAATTTATAATAAACATTCTCAGGTTCCATTCATGGTGCAGGACATGCAGTTTACATTGTGCTGCTGCGTGTTTTTTAGATAGTTGAGCTGTGTGAACTGGCATTTTTAAAGCCACATTCTTCGGGAGAAACACACTTGAAATGTCTCTGTTAGTGTGAAAGGACTTGCTGATTATAGTTGAGTGCCTAGATCACAATCTGGTGATGATATGAAATCAGGCATGTGTTACGGGGTTAGTTGTTTATGCTCATGTGGATGTGAAGTCATGCTTAGCTTGTCAAAGGATAAATTTTGAGGAGGCTTTTCTGATTTTAGCAAAATCAGAAAAGCCTGAGAGCATCAGAGAGCCGAGAAACTAATCAAGTGATTATAGATTATCCCTCTTGCAAGTTAAAAAAAAAGAAAAAAAGATGCTTTTGGTTTGTAGTGATTTGTTTTTGTAAGCTTCTCTAGCAGAAGATCCAAGTTTGAAGAGCTGGGGATCTGAGGGTTCTACACAGTATCTCAGGTGATCTAGGAGGTGCTTTTCTCGACAGACCTCTCAGATGTCGTTCCTGGAATCTTCTTGAGCCACAGGCTTTGCTACACTGCACGATTTTTGAAGTCACTTAAGACTATACCATCTCACACTGTACACTACATTTGCTTAATCATGGGTACCGTGTCAAGAGTGGTATACTCTGTACGATGATGAGCTCGTGAATCGGAGCCTGTGACTGATGCAGACGAATGTAGAGTTATGTGTGTGGCGACGGTAAACAAACACGTGGCAATAAACCCTTTGAGGTTTAGGCCTGTTTTGGCCGTTTTTGCATACTTTTGATTTTGTCTCCATATATCACAAAGAATTGTTTACCATACCCATGTTTGGTAACTTTTTTTTAGCACAAATTTATCTATATTACCAGAGTATTATTTTTTTAATTGTGACCTACTATATCAACATTTTGGGCCCACAAAGACACAAAATATAAAATCTGTTTTCAAAAATTAAGAGAATTTATTACAATAAAAAATCCTGACATGCTTAACAAATGTTTTTAACTCTTGAAGATGTTAATATAAGTTGAAAAAATGAACACTGAAAGGTAAAATTGTGATTAAAAACTACAAAAATTTACACACATACATACATACACTATACATACACATTTATATATACACTATAGACATATTCTGTTCTGGGGTTCTGTGTCTTTACAGCATCGAGCACTTCTCATCCATCAATCTGGGAAGTGAGTCCATTGCTCTTTCTAGCTCTTGCTCTTGTTGCAGCAGATGCCATAGATGGCCTCGTTGTCCACCAGGAAGGAGCAATAAAAGTGCTCCAGAGTGCTGTGGGTGGTCAGGATGGAGTTGTAGGGCTCCACCACAGCAGTGGACATCTGTAGGGATGGGTAGATGGGGAACTCCAGCTTGGACTTCTTGCCATAGTCCACAGACAGACACTCCACTAGCAGGGAGGTGTATATAATTTTATATACATATATATATATATATATATATATATATATATATATGTGTGTGTATATATGTGTGTATATATGTGTATACATATGTATGTATCACAGCAGTATTGAAGTCATGCAGATATTATTTTTTCCCATATCGCCCACCCCTACATCACGTGCCACCTCATTACTCAACTGTCTTCCAAACTGAGCATAACCCAGAAATTTCTAATTACCATAATAAAGACAAGATGGGTGAATGAAAGTATTTTCTCCAACTAAGAAATAAAATTAACAGGGTTTTAGGACATCACAAAATGTTCAGAGTGGCAGGGTGAGGACGAGAAGCTGGACATCCTACTGGTTTAAAAAAGCCAGCTGGACCAGTACAAGAAATCAGGCGCTCCACTGACACAGTCCAATCACAAAGCCCCACCTGTCCACGCATGCATGCGCACACACACACACACACACACACACACACACACACACACATGCGCAGATGAAAGGAGGAAAAAGAAAAGCAAAAAAACAACCACAGCATCACAAATGACCTGGGGTCAGAACACTGTAATTAAACATCTGGAGCTTCTGTTCAGTTCCTCAAATACATCTTCTGTCTCCAGCCATCAGTAGACCGACATGTTTCTGACATGTCTTTTTATTTGTGGCAGCACTTTAAGTATCATTTATGGATTTCTTTCTGTAATGTTATTTATTTGATTAAAAAGTATATTTTTATCATACTTAAATTTGTTTATTTTGTAAATAGCAAAAAACAACACTGGTATCAGATCAGTGTTGGGTATCAAACAGTAATCAAAGTGCTATCGCATTGGTATCAGACGAAAATAGTACTGAGACATCACATTTTGTTTGTGTTCACTGAGTTAACATTTTGTTTCAATAAATTCATTCATTAAAGGACAGAACACTTTTATTTGATCTGCTCTAGTCCAGAAATGACTTGTTGTAGTTTCCCACTACACATGAAGGTGTCTATCTATCTATAGCTGTACTTTTAACCATCCATCTATTTGTGCAGAACTATACCCTGAAATTTTATTACCTTCCAAAAACAACTATATGGGTTTCTCTCAGTCCCACTGTGGTGTGTGTGTGTGTATATGTGTGTGTGTGCTGTTGTGTTTTTTTTTCCCTGATGCTCTGTGTAGCTGCAGCTTTAGCTGTCACAGTTAGCATATCTTTAATTTTCCAGCAACATGACACTTAGAGCTTTGAATCCCTGTAGCTGTTACGTAAGCCCACCTTCCCACACACTAACACATTTTTATACCACAATTATGAATGCATCTTTCCCAAGTGATGGAGGATTATGGTTCCATTAGCTCATGATGTGAATCTGTGTGTGTGTGTGTGTGTGTGCTTATACTGCAAAGAGACGGATCAGAGTTGATGACTTGTTTTAGAACTTGATAACTGAAAGGGTGATTAGAAAAATTAATGATTTACACAGGAAGCAGAAGAACTCTGATCAAGTAAAACTGCAGTCAGTGCTTCTTCTTTGGTACATGATTATTTATTATTGGATTCTTTTTCTGAATGATTGTATGGAATAACAAGGTAGAGGGAAAGAAAGTTTTGGTTATAAGTAAAAAAAAAAAAAAAAAAGTAGAAGAAAGAAATGTACCGTAAATGATGAGGTGGAAATACACACGTCTACCTAAATGTGCCTGAAGAAGAAATATGCGAGTGTGCACAAATTATTTGATGAGGCCATGAGATGGTTGAGAAAGGTGCACCTGAGAATCAGGCTGTTTGGTCTCAAAATTGTCCACACATTCTGTTACTGGCAGGTCAGGGCAGCAGCCAGCTAAGTCCAGGATCTGTACCCTCTTCTTATTCACTCATGTCTGAGATAAATGCTTGGACATCAGTGGAAAAGATGTGGTTTTAGAGTTAAGATGTGTTTCTCTCACATCTCAGTGTAAATTCTGCATGCATGCTGCTACACTGATAAAACCCAGTTCCATCAACAAGCCAGTCTTCTGGGTTGGATGGACTTTTTTTTTCTTTTCAATTTAATGCCATTTTTAAATGTAGCTCACAACAATGCATTAATGCTTGACAAAGGTTTTCCAAAGGAATCTTTTTAATGAATGACAGGTTTTCATTCAATGCCAGTTAAAGGACTGAGCTGGATTGTTAAGCCCAAACTTGTGCAACTGCCCATTGAAATTCCTGCAGATATATTAAGTATTTATGACATTATCTACTACAGAAGGAGCAGTATGCAAATCCCCATCCAATGTTTTTTTGAGGAACATTATTTTCAAATGTTTCATTTTTTTAACACATTAATTGACCAAATAGAGATAATCTGCCCGTGTTTGCCCTTTAAAAGACTCTTTAGTCGATGCTGTTTTTAAACCATGTCATTAAATCACCAGTTGACAACACCTGTTTGAATTAAGATTATGTCTTATAAATACAATAATAGGTAGTTTATTATTATTAATAATGATGATAATAATAATAATCATGA
>JBAMYA010004914.1:0-18119 GCA_037176975.1 Arrhamphus sclerolepis | reverse complement strand
TTTCAAATATTCCAACAACCAGGTGTTGTTAAACTGTGTGTTTTTTTTCATTTGTTTAAAAAAAAAAAAGAAAAAAAAAAAAAAAGATATGTACTCTTTTATACCCTAGTCAATTGTTTGCTGCAAAAAAAAACAAAAAAACAAACAAACAAAAAAAAAAAAAAAAGGTCACTGATCCATTGTAATCGAGGTAACTTGTTCAATTAATTGTGACATCAATTTGAAGTCATGTTGCTGTCAGAATCACTCCAGAATACGCAAATACACACTTGCATATCCAGGGGAAAACGTTCCTGTCATTATGAGGGTGGTAATGTCAATTTAATAAAACCGTAGCAAATGAACACACCCCCAGATGTGGAGGCAGATGACACAGATTATTCCAGACAGTTTTTTTTTGTTGTTTTTTTTTTATCATACAAAGCATTATACATTGTACACATTTAGCTAACCAAATAAACACAGAAAAGCGTGTTAGGCCTAGAAAAACAGTTTCCACCTAAACAAAAGATAATTCCAACATCAACTGGAGTTAAAAGTCATAAAAAGACAAGAATGCAATGTGCCTTTAAAAACCGGAACTAGCAACCAGTTGCAGCATTCTACAAAGACTAGTTTATAAGACTCCAGAGATGACAATGATGAATCTAGCCAACCACATAGCCAAACAGACTTTTCATCAAGTTTCATCCAAGCAACAATGCATCTGATCTTTATATAATATGTGAAAAGATTAAAGGTTTTTAGTCAAAAGTGATGCCTTTTCTGACAGTTACTCTGTTCCTTCAACTTTCACCATTAACATACCACACCTATACTGTCTCTTGTTTTACTTTTTGATTTTGATTTTGGACGGCCTCAAATACAGACTTTGCCACACTGTTTTTTTTTTTATGCTTTCTCAACCACTGACATCATTCTATGGAGAATGGCAGTTCCATCTCTCTCTGCTTCCATACAGCACCAGACAAGTGCACAAGAGGACTGTAACTACCACCAAAATGAAACAAAAGTCCAGCTTATTGACAGATAATTTCCCTCAGTCCGATTAAAATGATTAAACAAAATAATTACTGGAATGTAAAAATGATTTTAACCAAAAAAACAAAATTGAAAAGATCATCTGCTCCACCTTTGAAGATGACAAAAAACTATCCTGAAAGAGTAAAGCGTAACACTCACAAAGTCTTTGAAAGGCTGCTTCGCTGGAGGTTCCCACTCATCACTGATGTTCATGTACCTGAAAGAAAGTAGAGATTATTCATCTAACTGTATCACATGACTGTTAATTGGATTTCAGTCTGTACACATTTGATTTTCCTTTTGTATTAGAAAACTACTTTAATTTCCGTATCTGTACAAGTTTGATGCACATCATGGCTGTCATCTCATACGTACTTATCAAAATCAGTGAAGAGGTTGACCCTAAATGTATGCTGTTTGTCAAGTTTGTATCCATCTGCATTCTTTACTGCTTCAAGAGCCTGAGTGGGAGCAGCATACTCCAAGAAGATGTATCTGCAAGAACACACAAAAAAAATGTTATTCTTACACTTTTGAATTAAAAACATAGAGCATTAAAGGTGCATAACAGAGTCAATTGTAAAACACATGTGAGTCATCTTACCCTTTGGTCGTGCCCTCAACCTCTGGATAAAACTCAGTTGTGATCTTGCCAAACTTGGAGAAGATCTTGTGTATGACATTCTTGAGTTTTTCCAAACGCTCAGGTCCCACTTGAGGGACATTGTCCACCACCACCACCGAGTCTATGCCATCAGCCTCCTGGGGCTTTTCCCGCAAGACGTCACCAAGAAGCTCTGAAAATTTGAGAACAGGTGTTGGGGGAGGCGGGGAGTACGACAATGGACATAATTAATAAAACTAATAAAACTAATTTACATTTATCATTTGAGGCTTTTAAAGTTGATAAAAAGGTTGCATTCAATCCCGATTTTAAATATTTATGGTCGCCATAAAAGGCCAAATTAAATAAAATTATAATTGTGAGACATTTAATTTCATTATAACACTCTCACTACATCTTAAGTTATGAATCCAGGGCACATTTCCTTTTATAGCAGGTTCCTTTTCTCTCTGCAAAAACCAAAATGAGTCCTTCTCCCTATGCCCTTTTCTTAAAAGTTTCAAAAAAAAATTCTGAGGTCTCAGTGAAATTTCTATGATGGTCAAAATGCCAAAGACACAGCTCAACAGCTCCCCTTTCAGTCACGTCTCAACTACTCTGTGCTAAGCAGGCTGTCTCAGAGGGGTGACAGTAGGGTGTACCTTTATACATTACATTTAGTAGACACTTTTATCCAAAGCGGCTTACAACAGATCTCTTAGTACCTCTTTCAAATTTGCTTTTAAAGCTTTGTGCCATCCACTACAGAGACACAGCAAATGCAGCATGACGTGAAGTTGGGTGGAGATAACTCTGGAGAGGTTTGATAATTCTTCTTTAATCTGAGTCTGTTGAAATGCTCAACAAATTTTAATCGCTCAAAAGCTCGACTCAAACCTCCCAAAACAAAGTAGCAGAGTTGTGTTACTGTTTGTGTTTTTCAAGCACCTAAATAAATGTACTTAAGCACATAGGGACTTCATAACATAAAGTCTTTTTTTTTTTTTTTATTAAAAAGAAAAGGATAAATCATAACTGGTCTCTTTTAATTTCACAGGCCAGCTGAAAAATTAATACCTATTGTAATCACGGGAGGTAAAACAATTTTGTTTTAAAATAAAAATAGATAATAGAAATAATAGTAATTTAAAAAAAAACTAAACATACTTTACCCAGTATTTAATTATTCCTATACTATTATTATTTAAGAGTGGTTCATCAATCACAAATTAAACTTACAAACTAAACCCAAACTGATGTAGTCAGCTATTTACAATCAATGATCCTAACACACAAAAAACTGTATTTGTAATGCTTCTGATTTTTTTCTTTTTTAAACACCGCCATGGACAGGAGGGGTTCATAATCCATTGTTAATGTTTAATTAGCCCGTCAGACTTAATGAACCAAATAAACTGATCAAATGAATAACTCGCAGTTAACTGTGCTGGGGGATGACCTAGAAACACCTGCACTCAAACATGGAAAAGCATAATATCCCTTGATATAACCAAGACATTTTACAACATTCAATTACAGAAGAAATTAAACAGATGCTACTAAAGGAGTACTGGGGTTCTCTGTAACACTAGCTTAGTTTTTTTTTTTCTCTCTTTTTCTTAAGGGAAATTTCACACTGCAGGGCAGTAGTTTTTATCATGGTCATTTAATCAGGAATGCTGGATATTTTCCTGTGTACTTGATCTCACTGACATGATGTTTCAGGTTTCCAGCTGACAGCGACAAGGCCACCGGGGGATGTATGGGAGGGAAGGGGATTCAACGAACGTTTCAACACCCAAACATGACGTTGTCGAGAAAATGCTGCTGACGCCGTTTTATTTTATTTTATTCATGTGAGTAAAACACCCATATAACGAGCTTTCTATTATTTTGAAATCCAACAATTTTGATTTTTCTTTTTTTCCTCAGCTAACGGTTAGCAACAGGCCAGAAAGCCGGCGTCTTTCCTGCTACCGCTCACCCTCATCATCGACGTCATCTACGAAGTCCTCCGAGTCGCTAAAGGAGGGCTCTTCCTCTTCATACTCCGGGTCGTCCACCATATCCACCGTATCTTGCATTTAACGAGACAACAACACTGAATTATCTCTTACAAGGGAGTAAAATCCCAGAAAATGTGAAGCTGACGATTCTCGACCGGTGTGGCACCATGTGCGAAGATGGACGAAGGGACGGAAACTTAACGCCGGAAGCTGGTCGCAGGCGCGTTTAGAGGCTGCGTAGAAAACGCAAAGTTATAGAACATAGTAACAGAACGCGCGCAGGGAGGCGTTAGGTTGATGTGGCCTTTCGGGTTGTTCAGAGATCAACATACTGAATTGCTGCCTTTAGTTAGGACGCTCAAATTTAACACAGAAAGAAGAAAGAAAAAGGAAGCCACGCAAATCATGCGAAACTATTTCCCGCGAGATGAGTGAAGGGAACCTTAAAGTAAATGATATTAGAATATTTTCATCAACTGTATCATTTCATGGCGAAAGTTAGCTTTTAGCGACATTTCTACGAGTGATATATGCTAGCTTTGTAGAGTTCAGTGTTACACGTTGGTATCATGGATAGAGAGTGTGTGTCAGTCCTGCCCCGCGTCTGTGAGGTGCTGGCGGCCTCAGGGAGCTCTCTGCCCGATGATACCAGCCTGGAGAAACTGCTTGACTGGTTCACAGCACTCACCAAGGCTGGTTAGTACTAGAGGATCTGTGGGGTGCTCCGCATTATGTTCTCTTCTGTTTTCCTATAGGCCCAGTGTGTTTTTCTGGACTTTAATCATTTGATTGGAAAATAAGGTGACTTGGAAATCTTTCATCTCATTTACAAAGAAACAAAATAAACACATGAATGCAAAACTGCTAAATCCTCATAGGGGGCCACACCCTTAACAGCAAAAAAAGAAAAAAAAAAAGTTAACTGTTTAAAAATAACATGTATCATTAAAGTGATGTAAAGAAAAACATGCTGAAGTCAGTTATTTTCAAATGTCTGTTTAATCCATGTAATCTACACCTAAAATAGTCAGAAAACAGTAAAATTAACATAAAAATTACATTAAAAAATCCCAAAAGAAAAAACAACCAGAAAGAGACACCAAGTTTGCTTTATTTATCAATTAAATTCACAAAGAATAATGTAAATCAGTACAAAATCATAATTGTTCTGTTGTTGTTTTTTTTGTTGTATTTTTATTTTTTTTTTGGATAGGTTGTAAACAAGTTTCACTGTATTTCACCTGATTTAGGGGTATCTCTGGTGGCCGGCTGCCCGGGTTTGCTTGAATTTGTGTCCACTGTACTTTACAACACTGCATCAGACCCCAGCATTCTCTCCTTCGCGCTGAAACTCACTGGTTTAATAGCTGCCACTGAGGCGGGCTTCACACTTCTTCAGGTAGGCCCATGACTCCTTGTGCTTTTCCTGAACCCCAGTCATCATTGTCACCTGTCCCTGTAACGATGTCCCTCCATCTCCTCTGCAGGAGCGCTCGATGTTGGACTTGGTGTTTGATCCTCAGCACTGGCAGGAAGCGGGGCTCTGGGAGGATCCATGCATACGCATTGGCTGGATCCAGGGCTTAAGGACAATGCTGCAACATGCAAAGGCTCTATCTTTCTTTATACAAACAGGTGACTCATTGTGTAGAAAACTTTGAAATATTTTAATGCCAGGGATCTTTATAATTTAGTTTTTTATGTTTAATTCTTCAGATTTCATCGAACCGCTCCTACAGCTTGTGACGGACGCAAGTTTGTTTGTTGCTGCAGCTGCAGGTCAAACGATCGCTCACATCCTGCTTTTCACTCAGCCTGTCTCATCTGTGGGATGTAACGGCACAGATAAAAAAGAAGAAGATGACAGGGGGACAGGGGCCTTCATCTCAGATTTGAAACGCTCGACTGTCACCATGGAAACCACCCACGATTGCCCTGCCGTTGTCATGGTGATCTCAGAATACCTGAGGAAGTTTCTGCTTCCCAAAGAACTGTCACAGTGTCATCAAAGCCAACAGATCCTCAAACTCCTATCCCTGGTTTTGGCCCAGGCCCGATCTCCCCTGAAAGAAAAGTTGTTGCTGACGGTTGCAGACTCTTTGGAGGAGCTAGTGACAAAGAACTACAGTCAGCTCACGCTACCTCTGATGGACGTCATTCTAGTTGCACACAGGTAGATCTCTCTTGTGTAGTTATGACTGTCTTATAGGCTTGTTTTGACTGAACACCAAAACCATCTAAATGAAAATTACAAAAACCAAGTAGACATCCATGTTAAATTTGTAAGAACTGCTGGGCCCAATTTCATATATTTTTAATGGTACGTGTTAATTGTGTAAAATGGTTCATGCGCAAATCAGTACCACCTTTAAGGAAATGCTCCACCCTGAAAGCAACTTGAACACACACATTGAACACATCACATTAATTGATTCAGTACTATATCTACATGAGTGATAACTGTGTTTCCACAAGTAAGACGTTCAAAAGATCCATCCATCCATCCATCCAGTTTTGGGTAAGCAGGTTGATGTGTAAGCAGTGAAGCCTAAACCTCCTTTTTCCCCTGACCACCTCCTCAAACCCTTGTTGGAGTACTGTACGGTATTGCCAAGCCATCTGAGATCTCACTAGGACATTCCCCCAACAGTGCCTCAGAAAGACTTCTAGACCCTCTGAACTGACTCCTTAGATGTAGAGGAACAGTCACTCCTCCCCAACTTTATCTAATTTTCAGGCCAGCGCCGTTGTATGGCAGCTCCGCCAACAACCGGTGTGTGAGTGGGTGAATGTCTACAGTGTAAAGCGCTTTGGGTCTGTAGGAGTATACTGTTTAAGTCTACGCCATTTACCATTTATCATTTAATTAAGGGCTTCTTCTTCTTTTCTCTTTTATTTTTTTCTTAATGTGTTTGAGTCTACGTATGCTTTTTTCAGGAACTGTGGCAATGATGGACATGTCCCAGACCGACGTGCTGACCATCTCCTGTCATTAATGTTGAACACGGGAAAACCTGCTGATCTCATTAATGCAGCAGCTGCTTTTCTCCGCCGTGGCCTCAAGTAAGCGCGTGTTCACAGCAGAGTTTCACATTCTGCAACAAGTTGTTGGCTCGCCCTCACCCAAAAGAACTTTAATTTATGTGGGTGAGGTTGAAACCAGTATTTGGCATTTATTTACGCACCCGTCTGGGCTGAATTTTCTTCCTCTGTTTTTCTGTGTAGCGACCGCGTCCACATGGCCCAGTCTGCCAGAATTTTGCTGCTGCCCCTTGAAGTTATTACTGGCCTCTCTTCACTGGGGACAAATGCATCAGGTAATTACATACTGAAAAGGCGCTTAGTATGAAAATGATGTGCTTCAGAGGATGTATTTAGGTGTTTTTGACTGAAAAACATTCCACCGCTGTGCAACCCTATCACTTTGTATGGAACAGCCTAATTATAAAACTATCACTTGGTGAGTGGTTTTGATTTGCAGTGCTGTGTGACATGACACACCCGGATCAGAGTGCAGTTACCCATCTTTATCTCTATCACCAGATTCACATCATGCAGCGTTTGGTGTATCTTTGATATGGCTAGTGTTAAGCTATGAGATTGGTTTCAAAAGTGTTACACTTGCAGAAAAGGGAACTTATAATTATAGTTTGAAAAAAAGGGCATAAACATGTCTCTTTTGTTTTTGACATATATGTTGCCAGTCCTTCTTTTGACCATCTATATTTTCTGTTCCTGCAGCAGATGAGCATTGGTTTTCATTTGTGGAGCAGCTCAAGAATAAAAACTCCTGCATCTCCATCATTTGCGTCAGCCTAACCCACACACCACAGGTTGCTCTCATGGTGAGTGTAAGAGAGAACATCGGCAGTATTTCCCATGCATGAAAGGTCTTGAATGTTGTTCTGTCACCCCTCAGGCACCCGACTGCCTCCCCTGCCCTCCAGTTTTAATTGTGAATTCAGTATTGGCAGTACTGAGGATGTGCATTGGGGACTCTTCTTCGTTAGCAACTGGCTGCGCTGAAGCTTTCAGGAATGTCACTAACAGTGGCAAATGCCAGAAATGTGCTCTAGAGGCTTTGTCATCTCTCAGCACTGGCCCAGGTAAACTCATAAGTAGCAAAGGGAGCTACAGTGCTGCCAGATCTCAAGCCCATTCAGTTAATTTTTCTAATATAAAATGCATTGCCATTTTGGACTGAGGTCTGAATTATTCAACTGTCCATTATGAGGCTATTGTTTATATTTCCTGTTTGCATGTTTTATTTGTTTCAGAAGTTAGAGTCGTGTTGATTGAGGTGTTGACACTTCTGATAAAATACCTGGACAGTCCTGATTCTGACCCCACTGTGAGTTTATGTTTGTGTCTATTTGTACACATTTATCACACATTCTGCTGTTCTTGAACGGTTACTCGCCTCATTCAAGAAACGTAAGGAGAACAGATCTGTGCATGAAATTTATTCACTATATTACAAGTTTACCTGAGGGTTTGTGAAACACGTGAATCATGCAGTCGCCTGCACCCTTACCCCTCCTCATTAAGTGGTTGGGTTTATGCTAGTTAATGAGGTCTGCCCACCACCGATAAATTGCATCTCACTAAAGTAAACATGTGCTAATTGAAAGTTTTACACAGCGTTCATGAATCCAGAGCAAACTCTTGTAGTAAGGAAGTGATTTACGTGCGCATCATCTCACATGTGTGCCCATTGTATGTTGCTTGAACACTGCTGAGGTGGCATTAAAATAACTAAGTGGTTTATCCAAAGTTTATATAGCACCCTTTTTCCACTTAAAATTCATATATGTAGTTGTTTTGTTTTGTTTTTTTCCTTTATAGCCACTCAGTGCTGTAATTAGGGTATAAGAGGCAACAAACTCTGTACCAGTCTGTTGTGAAGAGAAAATAAAACCTCTAGGAGGTTTTAAGATATTTAAAATGTCCATCATGAGCTATTTTATCAGGTTTTCTTCCCTGTTTCCCAGGTTCTGCAAAAGTCATACCAGGCATTGTTAAGGTGGATATCTGTTTGTACAGACCTCTCGTCTATAACAGACCAGCTCAGACGAGGTAAACGCCACCCGCCTCTTCACTGCAGCTTACAGATTTGTTCCTGTGTGACAGTAGTTTCATAACGCTCGTGCCCCTGTTAGATCTCATCCAGGTGGTACGGAAGCGTGCATGTGACATGCGTTGGGAGGTGAGGGACTCAACCGTGGAGTTTCTGGGACACCTGGCAGGAGTGCGTGCCTGCCCGACGTCAGCTGGGGAGGCATGTGACCCGTCTGAGTTTCTGCTGGGCGGCCGCTGCTTTACAACTCCTCTCCTGAAGGAGGCGCTGCAGGATCCAGAGAGCTACGTGAGAGCCAGCTCCATCTCCGCACTGGCACGGACGCTGGAGCACTGCTGGCACCAGGGGACAGCACTCACAAAGGAACAGGTGGGCAGAAGTGATTTCAAGAAACCCGTTGACACAAATGTACAGGGTGGAACTTGCAGTTGCAAACGGAAAAAAAAACAACAACAACAAATAAGAGCCTTAATTTTCACCTGACACTTTTTTATTTTTATTTTCTTCATTCATTTTCATGGCTCAAATTAATGGTCAATATTTGCCAAGGTTACATTTTAGTGGGGTTGGTTGGCAGTCAAAATTAAACATCCTAATATGAAAGCAGAATGTGTCACAGGAAGTCAAAAAGCATTCACACGGTAATTAAATAAAAAAAAAAAAAGGAATCTTTAAATATGTGAGCACTAAAGTTACAAACACCAAAGTTAAGTAGCACAGATACATATTCACTAAATGAAAGTATAAAATACCAGGTAAATTTATCTGAAAATCTTTACCTGGGAATGATGTGAAAAAAAGGTGTTTAATTGGATGGGGTTTAAAAATCCCGTAGGCTGGAAATAATCATCTACAATTGGGGTTTTAAGATTCAAATTTAAAGATTGTTTTGCTTCCCTTTTCTGCAGTATGCAAAGTTTCTGGGAAAAATGAGATAGTTGGATCAACTTGCAGTTTTGAATGTATAAGGAGGACATGAAAAGAAAGACAATAAGTATAGCCTATAATCTATCTGGAAATACTATTCAGGAATTTTTAATTTCAATGAACCCAGACCTAGTAACTTTTTTAAAAAATGTTAGAAATGAGCCTGGATTGGCTCTGTGGATTCAGTGTACTGTACATGTCCCGCATTATATTAAAAATATCAAAAAGGAGGGACTTTCTACAGAGTATATCACAACTTACTCTCTGATTTGTCAAACTGATCCAAAAATGGCTATTGTAGAGAGATTTCTTTAAAAATAAAAAAAGAAGAAGAAGAACTGGACTGGGGACGTTGGCAACAGTGTGTGTTTCTCCAATCAGTCACGTTGTTCATAGCACACATGGTGAGTTAGCTCCTCCTCCCTCCAGAGAGACCACAGCCGTGTGTGACTTCTCTTTCACACACAAAAGTAATTTTCTTTTTTCATGATCAGAGTTTTGGTGATCCTGTCTAAACTGTACGAGGCATTTCAAAGTTATACAGTTTTTATCAGCCTTTTCTTAGCTTCTCTCAGTCACTTTTATCATGTGTTAAACCTATTGTTTCAAGCTAGTATAGCAGGTTTTTGCATGGCTGTCAGTGTAGTACTTTGCAACATTATTTTAAAGGCTTGTCATGACACAACAAAATTCAGGTTTTATTGATTGTTGAAGATTCTTGAACTCTTGGAAAGATATATCACCTTTTGTATTTTAATATCATACCTACAAGGCCACCGTGTAGGCTACCCTACATGATACCGGCTCTGTGTTTACAGATACAGTATTGAGCTCACCTGGCCTCCTCTGATGGAGGAGCCATTTACACTTGCCAAAACTGCAAGTCTGTTGTGGAATAATTTGTCTAATTTGACTGATATTTCCCATCTCTGCCGAAAATGAATGAAATGCAGAAACTGTTGCAGCTGTGTCCAGTCTCCCCTCTTGCCTCCCTCAAGTTCCTATTGACATGCTCATCAAGGCTGCTCGTTGGTTGTTATTGATAAACTATTTCTTTGTGTCCTTCCAGACTGAAATAGTGAACCAGCTGCTTAACATCCTCTCTGAGGACACAGAGGGATTTGCCAGGAGGGCTGTTGTACAGTACTTCATTGCCTGGTTCTCCTCGTCTTCCTCGACATCCTCCTCTTCTCTCCTCATGCAGAGTGTGCACTCCGTCCTCTCACAAGGCGGCCTCGATCTGGACTGGGAAGTGAAAGCTCACACGCTGGACCTGGCTGAGCTGCTCATGGACCAAGCCTTCTCAGGTCACCATGGTTACATTAAAGGATTAGAAACGCAACCCGACCAACAGCATCCCTATGCTGTGACGGCCAAACAAGACTACACACTTCACACACACACTGGGACAAACACACAGGATGTGAAGACAAGCCTACTAAGTGCGTTGAGCAGTTTGGTGGAGCAGGGAGTCTTCTCAGCACTGCTGTGTGGTCTGGTTGACTGCGACAGACCTGTGGGGCTCAAGGCCTGTCGACTGCTGCTGAAACTCAGAGACACAGTTTGCCCGCTGTTGTTCAGGGTCCAGGATGCAGCTGGTGACACACACACCAGTGTGTCTTGTGAATTGCCTGGACATGGTTGGGCGAAAGACATTATAAACATACTGGGAATGAAAAAGAAGTCCAAAGAAGCAGACACCGTTCCTCAGAGATGTTTTCACAAAGATGAAGTGGTTGATTCTGATGACTGTGGTGACACAGCAGAGGAAGGTGAAGCTTCCAGGGACCACGCTGTGCGTGTCAGTGTGTGTGAGGTGTTGAGTTCTCTGGGTTTAGACGAGAGACTGGACATCTTAACTCAAAGTAGTGACCACATTCACAATTCTCCCCTCTCTCTGCTGCAGGATATACTGACGGCAAGTGCCACTCATGCTCATTCAAAGTCTCAACCAGAGCAAGAGGTCATAGTGGACTGCTACTGACACAGAGATATACTGTTCAGTCACTCTTAATCTAATTTTTGCGGTACTGAGAGGTGGATTGTCAGAAATTGGGCATGTATGTTGTTTCTGGACAGTTTTGCACCTGATCAGAGACACTTGAGAAGACCCAAGCATCCATCCATCCATCTGTTTTCTATATCTTCTTCATTCTGTTAAGGTCTGGAGTCTATCCCATCTGTCACCGCACAAAAGGTGGGGCCAGTCCACCACAGAGCAGCACAGAGACAAAAGAAACAAACATTTTAGGTGGGTTATACATATCACAGTAACGCCCACATGAATTTCAGGACACAAAGGAAGTCAGGAAGATGACCCATGTTATTTACCACATTCTTTAGTGATTTTAATGTTGCAGCAGGTTTATGTATCTTGACACTGCTGGCAAATCATTTTGCTGGCTTGATGACTTTTTTGTGACACCATTGTTTACATTGTTGATTATGTCATTCATGATTCATCATTACTTCACCTAGTCAATACAGCTCATTGGCAGCCCCCTTTGGTTCATCCCACAGAGCATCCAATCATTTGTCCTGATGACCGACCATCCCACCGCTTGTGTGCTTGCCATGTATCGAAAGCAGCAAACCACTGCCGACCAACAGGCTATATTGATCTGAATGGAGGCGGCTTTGTTGGGACCAACAGGCTTTTTGAATGGCTCTGAAATGCAGTGTGACACCACTTAATTCAGAAAAAAGATGTCTTATACTAAATATTTAAAAACAAACAAAAAAAACTGGCTTAGGTCTCTGCCTACATGCCAGTTCAGCTCAGTTCCCTGAATTTTGAAGCCTCCAAGTTTTATTGCTATATATAAATTACAAAATTACAGTTTTAACATTGTGAGGTTGCTGTTATTGTTTCTTTCAGTGGCAAACCGCTCTGAAGCCACCTCTGGATCTGCAGAATGCTTTGCTCTGTTGGCTCGAGCAGGAAGGTTCCTGGTTGAAACCCTGTTGCTTTTACATGCTGTCATGCTAAGTTGGTTAGAGATCTTTGATCTAACATGGTTAAATAAAGGCTGATGAATAAAACATGCATTTCTCTTGTCTTTTTTTTGTGATGAGGTCCAAAAAATTGTAAATTGTTTTAAACACATGTCCTTAAAAAGGTTCATGATTGTCTTCTTTTGGATACTTTTTATTACCTTGCTGTGTCTTAACTGTCAATGTCACTTTTTTTTTTTCCCTGTAGTCGAGGGGCTTTATTAAATCCCAAGAGTTTAGAGTGTGTTGACGGCATGGATGGAGATGGAGTGGGAAGTCCGCATCTCCACGTGTTCAAACACTCTCCAACTCAGTCACATGTACCAACTGAGGGACACGCACACAGAACACGCTCCTCATTAACTTGTGAGCAGCAGCATGTCAGCAACAGCACACACACACACACACAGAGTGATTATCTCATTCTGTCATCTCTGCGGTTCTCCAAATGATCGGCTATATTGTGTCCCTTCATTCTTGAGGTGAAACTCGTCTTGGGTCTCTGCTCTCTGTCTGACATGGAGGCCGTGGCACTTTTCTCTTTCACGGCATCTGAACCTGACGAAATCAGCTTCCAAAAAGGAGACATCATCAAGGTATGTAGACTACGTGGTAAACAGGCATGCATTATGAGTGCTTTTTTTTTCCTGCATGTTTATCTGGAGTAATTGTGCGTGTGCATTGTAGGTGACAGAAATGGATGTTGATTCTTGCTGGCTCACAGCAGAGGTCCAGGGGAAGCGTGGCTACGTGCCCGAGAACTACATTTCCCTCCTCCCTCATCCGTAAAGAAATCATTTGTACATTTATGTTGTAGTCTTGTAGTCAACAAGTGGTCTCCCAATCTATTTGGTTGGTCCTTCAGTGTTTTAACCAAATGCTTTTTAGACATTTAAGAATCGTAAAGAGATTAAAGTATGCAGTATTTCAAAAGCTGGGGGAAACACAAACCTAAGTTAGGAAACAAAATCACATTGCTGAGTTTAATGACAAGAACCCTGGAGACCAGGGAATGATTTCCATGCATCTCTGTGTGACATAGCTGGTTTGCCGGAGCGGTGTTGAGACTCGAGGCTGAGCAGCGTCTGCGCTGGCAGGAAACTGGAGCGTTCCTTGTGAGGGAAAGTGAGTCGGCTCCTGGAGAGTTTTCTCTGTCTGTTAGGTCAGTGAATGCACCACACACACACACACACACCTCAGCTTCATTTGAGGTCAATAAAAACCATGTTAAAACCAACCCCCTCTTCCTCTGTCTGTTATCTTATGAAGTTCCCAGTTGAATTCATATTCTTGATTATACTGTCTGTTCACCCACCGCCAAGTCAGAAGTATGTTTTTAAGCACTAATCTGAAATGTCATTTGCGAACACTTTTCTGATGAACTCAAATGTATAGCCTGGAATGCTGCACAAAACACTGCGGCAGAACTTTGCCATCGCATCGTGTGTTCAGTCAGATTTCTGTTTTCCATCTCACTGACACCATTAGCAGGTTACAGCATCCGCATTTGTTTGAGGGCAAGCACAGGGGGAGACTCAGGTAATTTTAATATGCTCTGCGAGAACCAAAAATACCACACAGAATGAGTACATGAGCGCGTGTGAAGGAGGAGGAGGTGGTGTTATTTGGGTCAGCAAAGTGGCGTGGGACACATTTAATCACTAGGGGTAAATTAAATGTGTTCAATAATCGGGCCATTGCATAACACTGGACAATCTTTTATTAAACACAGGTACATTATGCAACTGAGTCATGCTGCAGCTATGCTTGTACACACTGTGCACGTCAAAAACCTTTTGAAGGCTCAACATCTCTGTGATTATTGGAGCTGAGAGGTGTGTTCACCAAATTACTTACAGAAAATGATCAGCAGAGGGCGATAATGCACAAAAGTAAATAAGACTCATAAAAGCCTGCAAAGTTTAAAAAGGCAACAGTGCCCCATGAAATGAGTTTGCACCGAACATAGTTCACTTTTATGCACGAGTGCAGCATTTGCAGTGCAGTCGACTATAAATGCAGCTTACAACATGGACACGGAGACAATCTGATAGGCTGAAAATGTGATGCACAAAGAAAGTGAGGAGCTGCTCCCTTACGGAAAATCAAACCTGGTGCTTCGTGGCGATTAGCGGGAAACAAAATAACTGTATATTGTTGTCACTATGCCAAGTTTAACTGGCTTGTTAGATTGTTATTGTATCATTTTCTGTTTGTATAGTATGCTGAAATACTAAAACAATGAACGGTAAATGCGAGTGCGTGGTAGATGCATAAACGGTGCATGATGTGGTAATGCAGCAGAATCTCGAGTTAATCCTTTAATTATTACTCCAAACGAAGGGGATGTCTTCAGGCATGTAAGGGAGGGACACACATCAAATCAACAAACCCTTAAACGTTGTCCATGTTTGAAGCTGAAGTGTATTTTAGTCTGTAAAGGATTACTTCAGCAAAATTACACAGTTCCACCAAGAAATATGAAGAAAATCTACAAGGATTTGCAAGGCTTTCAAGAGATGACTCAAAGTATATATACATAAATATTTTTTGAAATGGAAATATAAGATAGAAGTAAATGTTGTAGCAGTTGTTGACTGAGTGGTAAAAAAGCTGACTTTGGTTCAGTGTATTTTATATCCTGACGGGGAATCAAAATGTGTGAAAGAAATTTGAAATGTCAGAAGGAAGTTTGTCAGCATTTACTAGAAATGTCATCACTGTACAAGGAAATTAACTGGCTGGTATTATTAAAACAAAACTGAATTGCTGGGAATTGAATATAAATATTTCCTTTAGACAGAAGACCAACAAGTTTATTTCCAAGCTGTTTAAAGCTTTAAAAACACTCATTTCCTACATTCTCTGTATCATTAAGACTACATTCAAGAAAATACTTTAATCTTCAAGATAATATGCTGCAGTATTCCATGGATGTCTTGCCATTGTCTGTGACCCCGCTGGCCTAACAGTGACAGTTTGCATGCCCCGATGCAAATAAATTTGGGAAGTGATGTGTCTGCACCTAAAATCATTTCTAAAATGACTAAAATCGTCGTTTTTTGTTTTTTTTATCTCAGTGCCATTTGCATTTTATATTATGACCCCTGAAGCAGTTGTCACACCAGCAAACCCATGCACATTTGGTCTACAGCAGTAATTTTTTGTAATATTATGGATAAAGCCATGCAGCATTCAAACTATGTGCGCTATGACTTGGCGGTGAAAACAAATAAACAAACTGAGGAATGAAGAAGAAGTAGGTGCTGAATGAATAAAGGAGCTGACATACCTGCCTTTCTTTCTTTCTTTTTTTTTTTTTTTTCTTTTTTTTTGTTTTTCTTTGTCCTTTTGCCGTTTTGCAGCTATGGCGACAGGGTGGAGCATTTCAGAGTACTGGAGGGGGGCGGTCAGTACTGCATCTGGGACAAGTCGTTTTGCTCCTTGAACCGCTTGGTGGATTTCTACAGAACTCACAGCATCGCAGTGGAGAAAGTGGTCTGCCTTAAAGACCCTCCTTTATCTCCACACCTGCAGTTTCATCCTGCCCGTAACCCCTATCCCAATCCTTACAAACGCAGCTCCCCAGAGTCAATCCTCTCAGTCCGTTTCACCTCTCAGTCGTCTCTCCCAGAACGAGAAACCTCTCCGCGCCTGCTGAAACCAGTTTTGAAGGTATGACAAATCATGAAGTATCTTTTCTCTACAGCAGCTTTATTTTTGCTTTACTGTAGCGCACTGTTGCACCGCTGGGTTATGCTTTCTGTCTCTGTCTAGAAGCCTCGTCTGGCTCATGCTATCTGCGACTACACACCTTCTCAAACCACACAACTCCATTTCCTGCGTGGTGACGTTATTGACCTGCTGGATTGTTCGAGCCCCATGAACTGGAGAGGGCGCTGTCGAGGCCAAGTGGGCATTTTCCCGCGTGATTGCGTCCAGCCGCTCTACCGTTGACACCATATCAGAGCAACCATCGTCTGGCTGTAGCACTGACTGTTTTCGGTCAGGCTGTTGAAACTTACCAATCGAGTGAAGTGCAGTGCACACACACACACACACACAGTCTTGATAGTCACTAATTGACAACGATTTTTGATTAAAGTCTTTTTCTAATTGTCACTTTACAACAAGACATGTATGACGGGATACTCTGGCCACAGCATTTATGGCTAAAATTTTGTGTTTCTTTTATCGCATCTCTCTGTGCTCTTCTCACTAGTTGATTTAAAAACAACAAGAATATAAAATCACAACTGCCCACGCCGTCCTGATTAGCTTCAAGTGCTAAACCCCAGATGAAGTTGTACTAGTCGGGAGGCTGCATAGCCTAGCGGTTAAAGCAGGCGGCCCACGTACAGAGGCCTCAGTCTCCCCCGTTTCCTCTGCCCCACCTTCATGTCTCTCCTGACTGTTAATAAAGGCCACTAGAGCCAAAAAAAAACTTTAAAAAAATAAAAATGTTCTACTAGTTGTGGTGTTGGATTGAAGTAAGCTTACCAAACCATGGTTGTTGGACCTCAGAGCAAAACCAGTAGTTATAATTATTAAAATCAGATGCTAACCCTAACCCAAAAACTTGGATTCCGCCCTTCTTATTTATATTTGTCATCTTAATCATCAGAACAGAAATTAACCAATTATATGAACTGCCAATGAAAGAAATAGTTGTAGTCTTGCAACTAATTTTTCCCTCTATTCAGCAATGTGAAGTTGAAATTTCTTCCATGCATGCTCGGGGAAATCACACTAAAGATGTATCATAAAGTGGAGTTATTAAACTACATAGAGGATTATGGAAGTTCCAACTGAAACAGATTAGCAAAAGCATTTATCACATCAGCGCACATAAACAGGTGGAAACCTGAATACGTACAGTCAATGCTAATGTTGCTAAGGCTAACTCACTGCTGCCATGGGAGAGAAACTGTTCTTGTAACAGAGACTTGTAGTCTTCCTGATTTCACTAAGTAGTCAGACCGACGAGTTATTTTTTCAAGTCTGCTAGTTTTTTTTTTGTTGTTGTTGTTGTTGTTGTTTTGCACTGTGCAAGTTAACACTGGATGCTAGCACAACGTGCCCATTCTCTGAAATCCACTACACGGTTGAAATTTTTTGACGCCAGCAAAACAACAGTGTAGGGAATTTTTCCAACTATGTGTGTCAGAAAATACAAAGGTTCTCTTTTTTTAAACTGATTGTATACAAAATACAATTTCTCTTTGCCCCTTAAAGTCTGTCCAGGAAATTTAAGTAAACTGCTCAACAGAAATAAAGGATTTTTCTGCTTACCTTTACTCCATTTTATATTATTTTGTGGACATTTTTGTTCTTTCTGTACATTTGAGATATTTAGTCTTTTGTACATAACCACACACACACACACACACACACACACACACAAAGACAGTGTGACACCACTAATAAATATACCATGCAGTGTTTACTCATTTAAGCTCATCATCAGTCAAATTATGATTGAGGACCA
>JBAMYA010004903.1:0-18121 GCA_037176975.1 Arrhamphus sclerolepis | reverse complement strand
TCCTCTACCGACCACTAGAGGCTGCGGTTCCTCTACCGACCACTAGAGGCTGCGGTTCCTCTACCGACCACTAGAGGATGCGGTTCCTCTACCGACCACTAGAGGCAACAGATTGTAAAATGTACTGTAGGGGATCAGAAAATATGGCTTACAACGGACATTCATAAATCAATTAAATACAAAAATAAGTTGACACATATCATACGAATAAGTACAATCGCTACACTGACCTTATCAAGGCTTCTTCCAGTGCTGGAAGGTGCTGAATCAGGTCTTACTGTTCTTCCTGACACCAGAATCATGCAAAAAAGTAATTTTAATGATGTTGATCTTGCAAACAGTTTTAATGACTATTTTAAGTTTATAGGAGAAAAATCTCTCTAAAACTGTCAGTCCACCAGAGGGAGCTACCTATCAACAATATCTTCAAGGAAATTATGTAAACTCTTTCTTTCTTGCACCAACTAATAAGACAGAAGTTACTAAAATCATTATGAGCATGAAAAGCTCCCATAGGCTGATGTGGATGGTATATGTAGTAAAATTATAAAAGCCATTGCTGACAAAATGGTGGATTCACTTGTTTATTCTATTCTCTTCTCTTCTCTTCTCTTCTCTTCTATTCTATTCTGTTCTGTTCTGTTCTATTCTATTCTATTCTATTCTACTCTACTCTACTCTACTCTACTCCACTCCGTTCTATTCTATTCTATTCTGCTCTGTTCTATTCTATTCTATTCTATTCTATTCTGTTCTGTTTTGTTCTATTCTATTCTGTTCTGTTCTATTCTCTTCTGTTCTGTGCTATTCTATTCTATTCTATTCTATTCTATTCTATTCTATTCTATTCTATTCTATTCTATTCTCCATCTTACATAGTACTACATACACAGGACTCTAATGAAGTAGAAATTACGGAGAACCATGAACGCACCGCCCTTCTACATGTGAAAGTTGCTGGTTGCTAAAAGCTAATGGTTTAAAGCAGCGTTTGTGTTAAAGCAGAGCGACGTTGTATTATAACTGTAAATATTGCAAAGCGGGTTGGGAACAGTGCTGGTATTTTAGCCTTTTTTCTATGTTAGCTGTTAATATAAGTCAGTTTTAATCAGCTAATGCATTTTAGCAGCAGCTGCACAGCTCTATGTCAGTGGAAGTGTCAGATCTGAAGATGTTTTCACCAACTTTTTCTGCACAACAACAGAGAGATTTGGCGAAGAGGATCACGACTTTCCTGTCCCAGTACAGCTACCTGACCGACTCCTATATCATCGTGGGTGTAGACTTGTTTTTGTTTTGTTTGCAGCCCGTTTCCTCCCTATCTCAGCATCAGCAAATAATAACATTAGATGAAGGAGTGAATGGAAACGTGCATATTTATTTTTGTTATTATTTTTAAATAAGATGTTATGCTGTTCCTTCTGCAGGAGTTCTTCTCTGAACATCTCTGGCACACCTTACCCAGCAGCTGGCAGCCTGTACTGCAGGACCTCTCCTATCCACAGACTGCAGACCTTTTACTGGATGATGCTTCTGAAGACAGGAGGTACCAAATAATTATCACCAATCAAACCACTCACAAATGCTTAAAAAAGCAAAAATGAAGACAAAACAATGAGGATTGCATATTGTATTGAAAATTTATGTGATTGCAATTTTAACATCAGCAATATGCATATAGAAATAACAAACAAACAAACAAAAAGTAAATAAAATAAAAATACTGCAATAGATATTTGTCTGCATTTTTCCAAACAATCACACACGAAATAAATGAAAATAGTTCATTCTAAACAATACTGTTAACCCTTAAAAGCACCTTCAAAAAAAGTTACATTAAAGATGCTTCAACACAAAAATGTGCTTGTATAAAAACAAGCCATAGAAATGTTATAAAAACAACTTTTTTGTTCTTTAATTGTCTAAAACAGCATCAGTCCTAATCATCATATCAAAGACTGATTAATTATTATTATCCAAAATGCCAAGTGTTTCTCATGATGCAACTCCATTTTATGGTCTAAAAACACAATAAATTGTTTATCTTCAGTCTACTTTATGCAAACAGTATTATGGTTTGATTATTGCAACCTTGTATATGTAAAAGTTTAGCAGCATTAATTTATATGCAGTATTATTCACTAGTTCTGATCCTTAGAGCAGGTTTAAAACTAGTGATTTCCTATGAGCACAAAAATGTACAAACGGCCCATAACGTGAGTATTTCAGTTCATGATGTTTACAAAAGGCATCAAGATGCACGATCTTGCATGTATCGTCAATATTATGGAACAGAAAAAGGATGAAATATGCTAGAAACCAAACCCGGTTCCTTCAGGTTTTTGCCGATCCTCGATGATCCTCCTCCCGCAATGATTTTATTTACTACCTTAAACACACGAAAGTAGT
This sequence comes from Arrhamphus sclerolepis, assembly GCA_037176975.1. Lineage (NCBI taxonomy): Eukaryota > Metazoa > Chordata > Actinopteri > Beloniformes > Hemiramphidae > Arrhamphus > Arrhamphus sclerolepis. The sequence continues at coordinate 15,712 of JBAMYA010004903.1, read as the reverse complement.
GCTTCATACATTGCAAATAATGTCATCAGAGTTTTGTCATCATGTTCTGTCATCATGTTCCCCAACATGGTGCAGAACTAAAACCAAAGAACAAGAAAAAATAAATACTAACAATAATGATAATAATTAGACAATTATTTTATATGCCACATGCAACATGATTTTGCTTTTATAGTGGTAATGTAACATGATGTATGACTAAACTAAAAGGCAGATTTTGGTGAATATTAATATGGGCTAAAATGGAATATCGGTGTTAACATAATAACTACAGTCTTTCCCAACACAGGTATCCTTCGGTGTGGCCTCTGTCTCTCTTGGCGTTCCGTGCGACAGCTCATGCCCTAGCGTTTCCCAGAGAGCTCAGGCATGAGCGACACGGGCTAGCCGGGTCCGTGAAGCCTGAGGAGTTCATGGAAAACCAAAGTCAGAGCTCTCTGCTGGGACACATCTTCAGGAAGCATGTTAAACCCAAGAAACAGCATGAGATCCGAAAGCTTGGAATGGTACAGTAATTCCTGTTTATCTGTTTTATACAGTTTCTATGTTTTTTTTCTCTCTTACCACTGTTGTAAGTGTTGTTTTTTCTTCCCGTCTAGCTGGTGAAACATCTTTGTGACCAGACTGACTGCAAGCAGGTGGTGGATGTGGGCTCTGGGCAGGTATCACTGACCAGCTGCAGTTTTTCATGTGTTGCACGGAGGTGCTGCTTGTCTGAATTCATCAGTTCATCATGATTATAGCTGATTTGTACAACATGCACTTACACTGCATACAGGCACATCAACAGCTGATCATTTTTGTGTTTATCAACACTTGTATCAGGTAAAAACAAAGCAGAATCTTCAAATCTAAAGCTTCACAAATTAATCTCTCTCCAAACAGGGTCATCTGACTCGATTCATGTCCTTTGGGCTCGGACTTTCTGTTACTGCCATTGAGGCTGATCAAACCCTTGTTGCTATGGCATCCAAATTTGATGGACAGCTGGTGTGGGCCTTGGAGAAGGAAGAGCAGAAAAAGGTTGGTATTTTTTTTAAACATATTTCACATTGTCATAATTTCAAAGAATAAAAAAAAGACATTTAAATCTTTTGTAGGATGTTCTCTTAGTCTTAAACATTTACTATTGTTGGTCATTACATATTTATTTTACATAAGTTGACGCTTCTCTCACAGTGTTATTCAAAGGCGTTCTAGTGATTGTGGAAACTGATTGCTGATATATTAAATTATATTAAAAGACTACCAAGGGTGACATAAGGTGGGAGTACCATCTGTGGATTCATGTTTAAAAAAAAAGTGAATTATTGAACTTGCAGTTACTGGTTTTGGCCACTTGAGGGCAGAAGAGCCAAAGTCTGAACAGTCATAGATCATCACCATTTCAGATGATTTGGTGCTTTTTTTCACTCATTCATCTGATGAACGTCAGAGTTAACTCCTCTTTGAGGTTTGATTGTTTCTTCATTACTTCAGCTTTATTCTACAGAATTATAGGATAATTATGTGCGATTCATGCAGCTAATGTTTGTTTTCATGTAATTTTTATTTGATAAAATAAAATGTCCTTGTTGGAATACCACAGACAAAAAGGTAAAACTGAAATATGTGGAAAAATGGGCACAAAAAGGGTCATAAGAATAGTCACAAATATATTTATGTGTAAAATCTACAAGTTTAAAAAAGTGCACATTGTGAAGGTCATAAATAAGTAGACTAGATAAATTTAAACCTATATATGTATTTATATGAATATATATGTATATATATGTACATATAATTATCCATCCATCCATCATCTATACCCGCTATGTCCTGTGCAGGGTCACGGGGGTCTGCTGGAGCCTATCCCAGCTCACACTGGGCAAAAGGCAGGGGTACACCCTGGACAGGTCGCCAGTCCATCGCAGTATATAATTATTATTTTATTTTATTTATTTATTTATTTTTTTATATACTACTGTTCATCCCGTGGGTAAATTCAGCCTCCGCATTTGACCCATCTGGGTTGCTGGATCCAGAACAGTGGGCTGTGCAGCACCCGGGGAGTGGGCGGGGGTTTCAGGTGCCTTGCTCAGCTGCACCTCATCCATGGATGTGGACATGGGGAAGCACTTTTTCAGTACTCTGCCCGCCCACATTATTGGTACCGGCTGGGGATTGAACCAGCAACCCTCTGGTTGCCAGCCCAGTTCTCGTGCCTGGTGGCCGGGCCTTTCCCCATGGGGCCTGAAGCGAACACATGGGTCCGCTCTCCTGTAGGCCCACCAGCCGCAGGAGAAGCCATTGGAATCAGGTGCAGTGTGGGACATTGAGCGGCGAACAGCAGGGGGCTCGGCGCGCTGACCTTCGTTTGTTCACTCTGGCTTTTGTGTCACCTCTCTGGTGGGGAAGGAGCCTGAGCTTGTGCATGAGGTTGAGAGGTACTGGCTAGATATAGTCGGGCTCACCTGAACGCACGATTTGGGTTCTGGAACCAATCTCCTCGGGAGGGGTTGGACCTTGTTCCACTCTGGAATTGACTATGTTGAACGTCGCTGAGCAGGAGTTAGCTTACTTATTGGCCCCCGGCTCTGGGCCTGTGTGCTGGAGTTTTCCCCAGTGGATGAGAGGGTAGCTTCACTGTGCCTTCACATCAGGGAACTGGTCCTGACTGTTGTTTGTGCCTATGCACCGAACAGCAGTTCAGAGTTCCTAGCCTTCTTGGAGTCCCTGACAGGTGTACTGGAAAGTGCCCCTAAAGGAGACTCCCTTGTTCTGCTGGGGGACTTCAACGCCTACGTGGGTAGCAACAGTCTGACTTTGAAGGGTGTGACTGGGAGGAACAGCCTCAGTGACCTGACACCCGAGTGGTGTTTTGTAATTGGACGTCTGTGTTAGTCACGGTTTGTCCATAATGGACACCACGTTCGAACATAAGAGTGTCCATAAGTCTACTTGGCACCAGGACACTCTTGGCCGCAGCTTGATGATCGACTTTATGGTCGTGTCATCTCACCTGTGGCTGTATGTTCAGGACACTCAGGTGAAGAGAAGAGCTGACCTGTCAGCTGATCACTACCTGGTGGTGAGTTGGATCAGGTGGCGGGGGAAAATGCCGGTCAGATCAGGTAGACCCAAACGTCTAGTGAGATCTGCCAGGTCTTTAACTCCCACCTCCGGCAAAGCTTTAACCACATCCTGAGGGAGGTGGGGGACATTGAGTTGGAATGGGCCATGTTCCAAACCTCCATTGCTGAAGCTGCTGACTGGAGCTGACGATGCAAAGTTATTGGTGCCTGTCGTGGCGACAATCCCCGAACCCAGTGGTGGAAGGAGTTCTACAGGGCTTGGTTAGCCTGTCGGACTCTGGAGGCAGCAGACAGGTACCAACAGGCCAAACGGACTGCGGCTTTGGTGGTCTCTGAGGGAAAAAAACTCAGGTGTGAGAGAAGTTTGAAGAGACCATGGTGAACGACTTTCAACTGGCTCCAAGAAGATTCTGGCAAACCGTCAGGCGCCTCAGCGGGGGAAACAGTGCTCCACCAACACTGTGTACAGTGACAGCGGTGTGCTGTTGACCTCAACTGGGGATGTTGTCGGGCGGTTGAAGGAATACTTCAAGGATCTTCTCAATCCCACCAACACATCTTCCATGGACTCAGTTTCCATGGAGGAAGCTGAGTCTGGGGTCTGAGGTGGCGTCATCTATAACTGGGGCTGAGGTCACCGAGATATTTAAGAAGCTGCACGGTGGCAGGGCTCCGGGGGTGGATGAGATCCGCCCTGAGTTCCTTAAGGCTTTGGATATTGTAGGGCTGTTCTGGTTGACGGATCTCTGCAACATTGCGTGGACATCCGGGGAAGTACCTTTGGATTGGCAGATCAGGGTGGTGGTTCCCGTTTTTAAGAAGGGGGGCCAGAGGGTGTGTTCCAATTAGAATAGAATAGAATAGTCCTGTATAGAATAGACCTTTATTGTCGTAACATGTAGCATGTGCAAAATTAAAAAGTGTTAAAACGACTGGTGCATCCCCATTTACCCAGCTAACAGTACAGTAATAAATACAAAAGCAAAACACAAGCACATCAATTCCTTCAGTAGCTGAACGATCCTGTCTCTGTTATGTTAGAGATTATTTTTTTATGGCATTGAGAGTGGTTTTTGCTATTGGATAGAAACTGTTTTTGACAGGGGAAGCAGACTTCTTTTCCAGTGAGAGTTGGACTTCATCAGGGCTGCCCTTTGTCACTGATTCTGTTCATACCTTTATGGACAGAATTTCTTGGCACAGCTGGGGGACAGTTTGGTGACCTCACGAGTGCCTCTCTGCTTTTTGCGGATTATGTGGGCCTGTTGGCAGGGACCTTCAGCTCTTGCTGGAGCGGTTTGCAGACGAGTGTGAAGCGGCTGGGATGAGAATCAGCACCTCCAAATCCAAAACCATGGTCCAGGAGGGATTTGGTGTCAGGCCGTTTCTCCTCCATATTGAAAGGAGCCAGTTGAGGTGGTACGGGCATCTGGTGAGGATGTCCTTTGGACGCCTCCCTTGAGAGGTGTTCCGAGCATGTCCAACCGGAAGGAGGCCCCGGGGAAGACCCAGGACATGCTGGAGAGATTATGTCTCTTGGCTGGCCTGGGAACGCCTCGGTATTCCCCCGGAAGAGCTGGAGGAGGAGGCTGGGGGATCGGGGCATCTGGGCTTTCCTGCTCAAGCTGCTGCCCCGTGACCCGTAACTGGATAAGTGGAGGATAATGCATGGATGGGATGGATGGATGTATATATGTATAAAAAGTCTGTAAAGACATGCCAAAAAGAAATATGTGACCGAATGCCGTCAGGACAAGCCATCACTATACACAACAAAGCAATAAAACCTTAAAGGTAAAATGTAACCATCTGACTTTTAGGCAAAGGATTAACGGGTGCTCACGTTATCCGTGCTATAAGTTAAAGATGCCGCCACTTGCCTTTTTTTTTTTTTTTTTTTGGAGTGGAGTGCAAGTTAGACATACAGGCATTTACAGTCTTACAGCAGGTGGAATAGGATTCATTGTTGTGTATTTCATCTGCTTCCATATTTGTCAGTAAAAATTAATATTAATTACATCTTTTTTATCCATCTTAGATCTGTTCTGCTCAGCTTCCTATATGCCATCCCTCTCCCCGGCATGTGGCCGGTTGGGTAAACCCCAATGCATCATGGGAAGCTTTCATTAAGCAGCTTAAAGCTGCAGGTAGCATCACTAATGAACCCCAGACTCCGTATAGACTCAGCAAGAAGAGACTGCGGGGCGATGATCACCAGAGACGCGCACACAGAACTCAGACCTCACCACCTTTGGGGTCCACATACACCCATGATCGCTCGCAAGACGGGTCTCAAGAGGAGTTATCTGCAGAGAACAGCGAGGTTGTAAACCCAGAAGAAATGAGCTTGAGCAGCCATCCAGACTTTGTCCTGACTGGTCTCCATGCCTGTGGCGACCTCAGTGCCACCCTCCTCCGCCACTTCGTTAACTGCCCACACGTCCGCGGCATCACTTCTGTGGCTTGTTGCTACATGAAAATCTCAACCAAAGAAAACCCCAGCCCCCCAGGACTGGTCACGCCCCCACCTCCACTCACACCGGGTGCAGAAATGCTTCCCTCCGAGTTCGGCTACCCGATGAGCTCCTGGGTGGGAGGATTGCTGGGACATCAGCTGTCCTATAAGGCACGAGAGGGGGCGTGCCACGCTGTGGAGGACTACGTGCGGAGGCTGAGGGAGGGAAGCGAGCTGCTCAGGACGCACTGCTACCGGGCCATGCTGGAGACCTTCATCAGGCGTACGAGGCCAGATCTTCGCAGGGCAGGAATCCAGACCATAAAGAAAGCCCACTTGTTATCTTTTAATGAGTGAGTGAGCTCTGCTGCCTGCAGACATTCAAACTGGTCTTTAATTTTTTGGACCAAAGGGCAGAAAATGCCCATCAGCTGATTAAAAATGTATTAGTAAACTATCATTCTAGAGCTTAAGGAGGATTAAAGAGGATCGTAATGTATATGTAATGTAAGTGGATATGAATGATTCTCCAGGAGAAATTATACATCTGTTTTAGCTGTGCTGAACCCAAATGTGTGAATGTCTGGCAACTAGCATGGCTCTTTGTAGTTTCAGCTAATTTTTCTACTTGCAACATTGACTTTTCTGATCATAAGAAGTAAAAAAAGAAAAAAGAAACTTTGAGTTTCTGTTCCATCAGTGACACTGGAAGCCTGATTCTTATTTTTCCTCCATCAACACTCTCTCCCAGATATGCTCGTCTGGGTCTGGCTCGGGTTGGCCTGCCTCCTGACTTGCCCCTGGACCCGGAGCAGGTGGAGGCCATGCTGAGACAACAGAATCGGGTGGTGGTATACTTCAGCCTGAGTCTGCTGCTGGCTCCTGTGGTGGAGACGCTGGTGCTGCTGGACAGGATGATCTACCTGCAGGAGAACGGTGAGCCGATGGACGCTGCGGCACTGACGTATCCTTACGTTTTTTTCTGTGATTGTATCTCTTTCAACAACAGCTTTTGCTCTCTTTGCAGGTGTGGACAGTCAGTTGGTCCCTCTCTTCAACCCGAACTTCTCTCCCAGAAACTTTGTGCTGGTGGCTCTTAAACCACATGGACACTGAGCACAAAAAAGGGCAAAAAACTGAAGATTTTTGCACTAGTTTTACTAAGTTTTTACAAATTGAGCCATAAGGGAATGCCTCTGTGCGCTTGCCTTACGACGTCATTTGAGCAGCAGACTGTTTTTACCTGATTATCATGTGTTTGTGGGGTTTTCATTGCATTATTGAGTGTTTGTTTACACATGCACGAGTTTTGTAATTTTGTTGTCCTATTTTAGTTATTTAATTTGTCATTTCATTGGAGCTCTACGGGTCTATCGTGTTTTTTGCTGCTCTTATTCTTAAAAGGACACTGTGTAAGATTTTCTCCCATCTAGTGGTGAGGTCGTATACTGCAAACATTCTTTATCCCACTCCTTTTCCCAAAACTTATTTTTGTCTACGGTAGCCGAGAAATGTCACTGATCTGGCAAACACTAACACAACTCCTAGTAGTATTCTCTCAGTAGATGATGTTTTTGTTAAATAGTTGTTTTCATTTTAGTAATTTAGATCAAAAGATATCATGTATGTCTACTACAAGACAACTTATAATGTTGTCTTTATAATAGATGATTACTTCAATGCTAATATCAGCCGGCAACAACTGAAAATGAAGACAAGCTAACCTAGTGATATAGAGCTATCTACGTAGCCACTATATTATATTTATAGTGTGGCTAGTGGCTCAAGGAGTTTGGGAGGTGGCGGTTTCCAAGGTTGGGCAGCGAGAGGCCAGTGCGGGTACCCGGAAAGCACCCCCCGCGAACCCACTTCACAGCTACGCTCCAATTCTTCACTGAGGGCCACCCACCACCGCCAGAGACCACCAGAGAAGAAGTTTGTAGCCAACTTGCAAGCTCAAACACAAAGCTGTATTTTTGTTCTCTGCTGTGGACCGTAGCTTCAAGATGGCGGTGCAACATGGCGAACACCACTTAATACTCCAACACAATGTGTATATAAGTGGCAAATTCAAAACCTACAAGAACACTGTGATTTATTGATGGGACTAATTAGTAAGGTCATACTTTTAAATGAAAAAGTCTATTTTTGTTAATTAACAGCTTGTACTCTTACGCTGTGTCCCTTTAAGCTGAAAACAACAAGCAACAATGTGTTTTTAGTGGTCCTTGCAGTAGTGAGTTGTAGTTTTTTTTTTAGAGTCTGAATCTTGTAACATCTATGTGTTTTTGGGGTTTGCTCTTTTGTTCCTTTCAAAGTGAAGTGTCATCAGTTCAGAGTCCTGATGTATTGCAAATCAAAACCCAAGGTTTGAGAGTCAAAACCTGAGAACCACAAGTCAGAATCTGTAACCAAGAAATAAAAAATCTGTAATCAGGGTGTCAGTCATCTTTCTCTGTTACACTTTTCTTTTCTTCTATCAGTTCTCAACCCATCACTGTTTTCAAACTGTCTTTCTCAGTTGCGCTTTGTCTTTGTCTGAAATGAGCTTCAAATCGGCGCCACGTCAATCAACTGCAGAGGAGGTGGGACGTACCCGAGATCTAGCAGCTCATTGGCTGAAGTGATTTAACAATAAAAAACAGTTGTGCATCGAGAATAAATTACAAAGAAAGATATGAATCCAAGATCAGCTTTTAAATTGTTAAAAAAAATATCTTACCTATTTTTTATATGTATTTACATAAATTTATATATATATATATATATATATAAATGAAGTGAAACAATGTGTCAAACAGATAAACTTCTTTCCAGCATCTCTAATGGGAACTCATTAACATCTTCACTTATGAATCTTCACGGTATGAGGAGGTGTGAAACTTGTAATAAAAAGAGCTAAGAGGTTTATATCTCTGTGACAGAACTTACAAATAGCTTACAGCAGGCCACATTCAGCAGAAAACACTTCTCTCTTAATATGGTTGTAATTATGGTTCTTCCCATAAAGTTTTATAAACTGGGAGTATGACTGTGTTTCCCAGAACACGTGCTTCTCGACTGTGATCTGTGTGTTTGTGTAGTTTCCACATTAATCCAGCTGTGTTTTTCATATCTATGTCCATGTACCATGTTTTGAGTAAAAGTTTCTTCCAGATGCAGTCTTTCACAAATCCATACATGTAAAATGATCTGAATAAGCCACTTTATTCCAGTTTATGAGTTGTTACCAACATTTAAAGAAAAAAAACAAATATGTTTTTTCAATCAAAAAGTGTTACATCAAATATCTTTTGTGTGTGTTTGTGTTTTTGATCATCTCTGAGAGAAAAAAAAATCATGATATCCACTCATTTTCCCTCAAATGCTGTTCTAATCTGTGCAGCATTTGTGTTCAAATGTGATATTAGTGCAAATATTTGACAAAGACATCAAAGGAACATTTCAGGACATAAAATGGATGAAAACAAGGAAAACTGCTGGAGAAAAGTATTTCAGCCCAATCCTTGACTCTTTTGTCTCATCTCCTTGCCTGTAATACTGAAAATGAGCTCAGCTAAACATTTCAAAGACAATTCCCAAAACACACACAAAGGTATGAGGCTGGTTAAGTGAGGATGCAGAATTATAACCTTTGCATCTGCAACATGGCATTCGGTCTGGAATGCATGATAAAATACGGTTGGCTACACTATGATGTTGATGCAATAAATGATCTGATCTGGAGGCTGTTATGAAAGAAAGCTTTTTGAATTCTCCTTTATTTTTTCTCTCTCTTTTAACTATTAACATCATATCCAATGAGTTAAAGCCTTTGGAAACCTCCTCTTGAAAATAAGGAGGAGGAGGAGGTCTAGGAACAATAAACACTCAGTAGCATCCAGCAGTAAAGTTGGTGCCAGTGGTCAGCTGAGGTTATGAAGGCAATCATGAGTTATTATGAGCTTAGTAATGAAATTGTGAGCTGTGAAGCATGTGGAGCCACAGAATATGAAAGAAAAAGAAAAGGCTGGAAATTCACTGAAGCTGTTGAATGCATAAAAAAATGTATTTAACATTCACGTTATTGCAAAAAGAGCTGTTCAGTTCGAACTTTCTCTTTGCAGTAAAACACCATGACTCCACACAATGGATATGCCATAAAATTAAAGATCCAGAGATGCTGCTCCTTTTCTTCAAACAGATATTTGTTTACTCCGTCCACCGAGATTAGCTTTATCCATGGCACCTCTTTGTGGGCAATTATCAGCTCACGTTTTGCACAAAAGCCTCAAGGCCAGCTCTTTCTTACCAAGCTTTTTGGACTTTGCCCCATTTCACAAAACAGTCTTACCTAAACATTAAAAAGTGTCTTCAGAAAACAACCAGAGTTAAATCTCAGTACATTTAACACATTCCTGATGGGTGAGACTCCTGTTTATTTCTACAAAGTTATAGTTGGCCACAATGGTTAAAGTCACAGTTCCTTGATTTTTATATTTGATTCTTAGCTTTTGAAGCTATGAATCGGCTGGCACCATTTTATTTAATGTTGGGCTCATCCAAACAACTTCTTCTAAAGAACAAGATTGAAGACGAGAGCTGATTTATGGAACAGTCTTCCTCCCCAAATAAGATCTGCATCCACTTTGGGTCAAATCATGGTTGAAGACATATCTTTTCTCCTTGCCTTTTGTTTTTTTAATGAACTTTTATTACATTAAAATTGTTTTTAGACTATTTTATCTTGAACAATATGTCTCACTATGTTCAAAACTTTTGTTTAACGACACACTTTGGTATAAATATGCTGTAAATGCAAAGCTGACTTGATTAAAGCTGGCATCAGATTTTTTTTAGCAGTAAAAAATGTCATTGGCGTAATGTGAGTGTGCACTTTCAGACATATCAACACAGCTGTTATTTTGTTTTGTTTTTTTCTCTCTCCAGTACTGTCTGTGTTAAAACACATTCCATTCAGAGGTCATGTGTATTATCCTTGATTTATGAAAGTACTTCTCACCCCCCAGAAAGCATATTATAACAACCAGATGCTGCTCATGCTAAAAAGTCCATACTCCCCTGGATTGGGTTTCTTTAGGTAGAATCGCTGCTCTGAGACCAGTTTGACTCTCTTATGGATATGTGACCTTACTAGTGATCCTAAATCACTTTTTTTTTTTGCAAAAAAAACCCTCATTTCATGCATCCGTACTCCACCTCCTTCATGAAGCAGCACATACAGACAGTAGGACCAAACCAGCTAAACCTTTGTGAAACCACGAAGGACAGTCTGGGTGATCATCGAGAACCATGAAACGTTTGATCCCGATAGTTTTGTCTCTGCTACATCTACATCTGGCAAACGCCAGGGGAAATGACAGGCTGAGCTGCAAGCCAGTAACAGACAGTTTTTGTCAAGGTTTGGGATACACCACCACCCTCCACCCGACCGGAGTCCCAGGTTTCAACTTGAGGCAAATTGGTCAGATGGTGGAGACGGCCTGTTCTCCGCACATCGCCACGCTCATGTGTCGTGTTGTCGTGCCTGAATGCAGCTCAGAGGATGACAACCGGGCGAAACCATGCAGAGCTCTCTGCGAGAAGGTCAAGAGAGACTGCGAGTCTGTTTTTAGGGCAAAGTGGCTGTTCTGGCCCATGAGGCTCCGATGTGAGGCTTTACCAGAGTCTGACTGTGTGCAGGTTGGTGTATCACAATGATGTTTTCAATTTATGTGATTGCTCTCAGATAATGGAATGACATTGTGACATCTTTGAACTTATTGCTCATTTGTGCACCCACCTTACTTTGTGGTTTAATTGAGAAGCATCAGAATATCAGTGCACCCACTCCAGAAGTGGAATGACGTGTAGATTCAAACACGCTTTTGCATACTAGCGTCTCCATCAGTGAGATTCAGAAACCATCAGGTTGTCTCAGGTTACACCTCTTCACAGCACTTGATGGATCTCAATGCTCCTCTGAAATGGCAAACTGGGATTACAGCGTTAAATTTCACAAAAGGTTGCCGTAAGATCAGTGCCACTATGAATTCAATTCAATTTTATTCATATAACGTCTACAACAGTTGATGAAGAACAAGCAAGAGAAGAGTTACAAAATATATAAATGTGGTGGTCGAGGGTCAGACTACAGGTCGGCCATGTTAGTTGGTGTCCTACAGTGGCATCTAGTAGAACTGGGGTGGTACCTTGACTTGCTTGATCTAATATTTTGTATGAATACAGACCTTGACATTGAGGCCTCATGATCCTTTGGACCGTTTGTGTTATCCTGTTTTATTTCCTACTGAACCAGCAGCAAATTGAAATGGAAGCTATAAGGTAAAAGTTCTTGATCTGTCATCCCGTCCGTAAAGTCATTCTCTCATATGCATGGATGTTTGGTAATGGCCAAAAGGGATTTAGATTGTTAATACAAGAGCCTGAGAAAAATTTTCTGAGCAGGGTGGGTGGGTTTATTTTCCAAAATATAGCGAGTATTTGAAATGGATGGATGGATGGATGGATGGATGGATGGATGGATGGATGGATGGATGGATGGATGGATGGATGGATAGGTTCAGCTATTATATTCTCAAAGTCAAACCAAAAAGTGAACAATGCCAAGATTTCTTTAGCAGAAATTTAAGTTTTAGTTATCTAAAATAGCTCAGATTAATTCAGATTTCATCGAACAGGGTCACTTTTACCTTGTAAAAAAAAAAGAAAAAAGAAAAAAAAAACTATTATTGATTAATATTTTTTGTCTGTTCCTCCAGGGTCAAGATGCCCCAGTTACTCAAGCACCTCCTGCAACATGTGAGCCAATCACTGTCCCTCTCTGCCGAGGCCTGCCTTACACGGAAACCATCCTACCAAATATTCTCGGACACAAAACTCAGGAAGATATCCGCCTGGAGATAAATCAGTTTACCCCTCTTGTTGAAATGGAATGCTCCCCACATTTGAAACCTTTCTTGTGCTCGAGCTACACTCCTAAATGTGTCTCAGGAAGACCTGAACCTCCCTGCAGAACCCTGTGTGAGCAGGCACGGTCTGGCTGTGAAAGATTAATGAATAATTTTGGCTTTCAGTGGCCTGAAGCTCTACAGTGCGGAGCATTTACCACAGAGTCCTGTGAACAGGTAACTCTACCTGTCTGTAACCACTCAAGCAGAATTTTAGTGGTTTAAGGTATACTTCAGTTAAACTTCAATTGAGAAACATTCAATTCCAGGCTCACAGAACAGTGGAGAATTAACCTTGAAATTGAGCTATGCTAGAAACTCAACTATCTTATCATCTTTTGCACGGCTGTCTTTTAAGACCGCCGTAAAGTGGTCTACTAATTCTGGTGGCATGTCAATAGTTAATCTGTTTTCACCTCTGCTCTACTGAAAAAGGTTTTTAGCCACAAGTCATGTTTACAGTGAAAATTCTAAGCAAAACCAGCCCCACAATGGTGACTCAGAAAGTACACAATCAGAAACAGATGTTGTGTACTTGGATTGAATTTCTCAGAATTGTGCTCCTGCTGTGAAACCAGTTTGGCTCTCATGATGTGTTGTGCATCCTATTGTTTTATGACCTTACCAGTGGTCCCAAATCTCCACCTTGTTTGTAGCAACTTCATTCGTAGACTCATACTCCTCCTACACTGGACAGCACACACACTTGCAGCAAACATCAGAAGATTTGTGAAACTGCCCGAAGACTGTTATTGCAGTCACTGACAGCCATGAAGCCTTTGTTCCTGATGGTTCTGTCTCTGCTGCCGTCTCCTCAGCAGGCTCAATATAGGAGAGATGAAAGGCCGAGCTGCAAGCCAGTGACTTCCAGCTTTTGTCAGGGTTTGGGATACACCACCACCCCGTACCCGAATGGAGTTGCAGGCTACCAGCTGCAGCAAATTGGTCAGATAGTGGAGACGGCCTGTTCTCCGCACATCGCCATGCTCATGTGTCGTGTTGTCGTGCCTGAATGCAGCTCAGAGGATGACAACCGGGTGAAACCGTGCAGAGCTCTCTGCGAGAAGGTCAAGAGAGACTGTGAGTCTGCCCTCAAGGCAAAACGACTGCAATGGCCAGTAAAGCTCCGTTGTGAAACTTTGCCAGAGTCTAACTGTGTGCAGGTTAGTATGGAACTATCAACTATTGTTTTTTTTTAAATGATTTCGGATGTGTTTTTTTTCTTTTACATAACGGATGGACCCTGTAACTTTTTTTAAAAAAAGTAAAACAAATATTAGTGAAAATTGGTTGTACAATAAATGTAAAGCTTCACTGCTTCCATCTAATTAACAGTCAAGCATAGTCGAGCAGTCAGTCAGATAGCTTTAAAGGTACTGGTTGCTGGTAAGCTCCTTTAACTTCAGTCAGCAATCAGCAGCTCAGCTCTCATCAAGAAAGCAAACATAATGATAATGTGAGTTTCAATCCATTTGTTGAAAAGGCAAGGGTGAACATAGGGTAGCACTACTACATAGCTTCATCACCATATGTGGAAAGCTTGTTTCACAAGACAGTCTGAAGTCAACATCTAGTTCTTTGGTCATTTCAGCGAAAGATTATTGCCATATTGATAACTGACTTGATATGGCAACGGTTTGTGCTAGCGCAAAGATTCGGTGCTTGGTCCTGATGACGGGAGTCAGGAGGTTAAAACTGGCAGATCGGAGATGGCTGGTGGGTAATTCAGGGTTTTCACAGACACAGACAATGAAACCTTTGCTTTGACTTGAAGACTTCTGACTTTTGTTTATCGAACCTCAAAACATAAAAGAATCTCGGATCATGTGTGTTCATGAACATACCAGTTATCCCTGTTTTGTTTGTTGTTATTTGTTTTATTCCTGCAGGCTCAAAGCACCTCAGCTACTCAAGCTTCCCTGAGATCATGTGAGCCAATCAATACCCCTCTCTGCTTAGGTCTGCCCTACACTGAGACCGTCCTACCAAATATTCTTGGTCACAACACTCAGGAGGACGCCGGCCTGGAGATACATCAGTTTGCCCCTCTAGTTAAAGTAGATTGTTCCCCTCAGTTAAAGCCTTTCTTGTGCTCAGTCTACCTTCCCAAATGTGTCTTAGGAAGAGCTCGACCTCCCTGCAGAACCCTGTGTGAGCAGGCACGGTCCGGCTGTGAAAGATTAATGAACAGTTTTGGCTTTCAGTGGCCTGAAGCTCTACGGTGTGAAGCATTTACCACAGAGTCCTGTGAACAGGTAAGTCACCCTCTGTTTTACATTTTCTATACGTCAGAGTACAGAGAAAAAACAAACGGCAAAGTCATCCTTTATTGCTCTCTCAGTGAGTCCTATCAGACCATTAGTGTAAGAAATCGCTTCCACATTTCAAACCACATTTCCAGTTTATATACCACTGTTGGCAAAAATAGTTCTGAAGTGTGCATAAATGAATAAACCCAACTCAGTAAGGCAGCAAAATCTGCTGTAAAGGGTGCATGTGCATTTATAATGAATGGAAAAACAACTTTGTTATTGTAAATTGTTTTTAATTTCACCAGCCTCCACACACCAGATTTGATGAAACGTCCTCGAAGTGTCAGCCCATCAGCAGTTCCTTCTGCAGAGACCTGCCCTACTCTGAAACCGCCCTGCCCGGGATCCTTGGCTACATAACGCAGGAAGAGGCAAACCTGGCAATAGACACATTCGTGCCACTTGAAAAGTTTGGGTGCTCCCCTCATTTGAAGCCATTCCTGTGTTCCGTCTACTTTCCTAAATGTGTGTCGGGAAGGGCTGAAACTCCCTGCAGAAAGCTCTGTGAGAGGGTGCAAGCCAGCTGTGAGCCAGTGATGAACAGGTTTGGTGTTCAGTGGAGTCGTTCCCTTAACTGTGAAGCTTTTGGCACAGAGTCCTGTGAACAGGTGAGTTGTCACAGACTCATTAGCATAAAGATGAAGATACTACATATCAACATATATATTATCATAGATTCATTAGACTCCTCATCATGGAAACATGATGTTTCCACGATGCTGAAACCCATAATTGGTAACTTTTTTGTTTTGATGAATGAGTTAGTGTAGACATTTTGTGTCCAAAGCGAACACCATGTTCAAGCATAAGGGTGTCCACCAGGACACCCTAGGTGGAGGTCAGGGATTGACTTTGTGGTTGTGTCATCTGACCTCCGGCCATATGTCTTGGACACTCGGGTGAAGAGAGGGGCTGAGCTGT
>JBAMYA010004882.1:0-18124 GCA_037176975.1 Arrhamphus sclerolepis | reverse complement strand
CACTTAATGCATATAAATTCTAATGAAATGAGTATGAATGACCACAATATTAATCTTGCGGAAGATCCCAGGAGGCTATCTGGAGGCTCTCTGACAACTGGGCAAGATGACGTGCAATGCTGGGTTTTTACTGGATTTTTACTGTTTTGTAGGATCAATTCAAGCCACACTGCACGACATGAAACTGGTAGGCAATTAATTAACAGCATTTTATAAATCAGGCCCTAAGCGCAGCGTCATCATGCCATTAGCAGGTAGCTGCTATTGTGCTAATGCACCAATGACTTGAAAGTTAGGGCTAAAACCATGGTGTGATGTGATGGGAAGAAAATAAATAAATCAAGAAAAAGTCTTGAAAAAGTCTTTCTTCTTTATTTGAATTACACATTTTTCTTCCCACGTCTCCATTGTATTTGGTGCCATTGTTGCTAGACTACTGTACTGTGTGGACACATGTTTACGTTGCTGCCAAATAAAGGTACATAGATTCTAGTTTGTCTTAATCGTTTTATCTCAAATCTTTTAGCACGTCTACGTATACGTTGGTGGGACCGCTGTGAGGTTTGATAATAGGTTTGCTCTGTACGGCTTTTGCAGAACTAACTGTAGTTAACTGATAAACCTCTCCTGCGTGAGATTTTGTCCAGGCATTTTCCTGTGGCTTGTTCATCAAGGTTATAGAGATGAGCTTTTTAAATCAAGGTTAGTATTATAAATAGGTTTTCCATAGGTACAGTTTGGCTAATAAAATTCACTGGAAATGACTCCTCTATATAAAATACTTTGGGCCAGGAGGATTAAAAAGTGCTCCTGGAAACATGTCGCTTCTGCTGCCATGGAACAGAGATTGATGAAAAATGATGTTCAGCTTCATTAAACTCTTGTTCAAGTGGATTTAAAAAAAAATCCTACAAAGCTCATTTCTTCACCATACGTAGTTTGTGGATTTTATTTCTCCTCATAAGTCCTCTGCATTAAAAAAAGGAAATGCTTAAAAAAAAAAAAAAGACAAGCACGGAGACCTACAAACAACTTAAACTTCTCCAACAGCCTACACAGACAGGGCTGGATGATGAATAGAGGGTGAATTGATTTTGGAATGGTCATGGTGTCCTCTGGGTTTTGTGGTACTGAAGAGACGTGCCAGGTCCTGACACCTTTGATTCCTCTTGATCCACCATTGGCTCGAGCCACATTAAGAGCCAGGCGGTCTTACAAGCTAAGTGCAGGAACAAGGAAAAGAAGATACACAGAAAAAAGTGTAGCAGAAGAGGAAGAGGAAAGCATGAGAGTTAAAGAGTGGGGCCAAAGAGGAGGTCTAGAGCCAGTGAAGAGAAGTCCAGATTTCAAGATCACTTGTTATTGATTATGAAACAAAAAGAGACTGATAAAATATACCCAGTTTCTAATTTCTGACCATCAGTGGTTATGTTTAAGGTTGTGATGGGAAGTGTGGCATAACTCAAGGGATAGCTCAGGGTAATCTTACCCGGCCAACTGAAAGCTTTATCATAAAAGAAAGTTTATCAAACCCACGACTGGGAGCTGTTTGTGCATGATGTTCACGGAATGATAACTGAAGGTTCTGTCGTCATTTTTATTTATTAGAAACTATCTAAACTACTAACCATAAGCTCTATATGCCATTACCTTGGATTCCAGTGCTTCTGAGAGGTGTTTTGGTACAAAAACATAACTTTTGTTCTGTCTCAATTTAGAAACAGAATGTTAAAAGTTATTCAGGCCTTTATGTGTTTCAGACATGGTTGTTAGCTAACTGTAGAAGTCATCTGGCTCAATGGCTGTGTATAGTCTAGTGTCATTAGCATAGCTGTGGGAATTTAAAAAGAATAATGGAGATGAAGACCAGTGGGCAGCTGTAGCTCAGTGGACAGAGCTGTCCTCCAGCTGGACAGTTGTTGGTTCAAGCCTTAGCTGTCAATGTCAGTGGGTGAGTGAGGGCACCCAGGTTTCCGTCTGCCACCATCATTGTTGACTCGGTGCAGTCCAGGTGTTCAACTTTTATCTCTTACCTCTAATCAATAACAGTCATTGTGTTGACTAGTTTGCTAATGTTGCTAATTAGCAAACTAGTTCATCAACATAGCCCTCAGTGTCTCCAACATTGGTCATTGATATCACTTTGGTATCTTTTCCAGCTCATAACAGGACTCTTTTATGATATTTTGTCTTCAGGGAAGCCAGAGGAAACCCATCGCCTCATAACATTAACATAGCAGACCGTGAATGAGCACCAGTTGTCATAGAAACATGCCACTTTGTCTAACATATAGCAACTAGCAATGACTTCTGATGACGTGCAACTTTGAAAAAGGGGTATCTTGTTTCCTAGGGCAATGTTTACACCCTTTATCCTTCACCACTTCATTTCAAAGGGAAAAATGGGATTGGACCTTCTTCAATCCAAAACAGACAAGCCCTCAGCGGGAATTCTGATGCCAAAGATCAGGAGGCTGTCCTTGACCTGGCTGAGTTATGTTATTGCATATGAAGATAAAATAGAGCTGAGACAGTACAAAAATAAAATGTTACATGTAAAGATAAAATAAAACACTAAAGATGAAATAATATGAAGATGAAATAACAAGAAACTCATGAACATCATGTTTCTTTTACGCGTTTAAACAATCTCCAATCTGCCCTTTTTTGATGAACATCAGCACATAAAAATACAAATCATGTAAAGATACCTCAATCAATCATTTCTAGGTGTGATCTACCCTCTATTAGAACAGAGGATAGTTTTTGGACTGAAAGACACTAATTGTCTTGGAAAGATGAAGACTAATAATTTGCTAAAAGAGGGAATAACACATTTCTTTGGTGCTGTCGCTGGATTGGAAGATGCCAGGATGATTACAGAGTAACGAATGGAGAATAGGTTGAAAAAGAGAAAATCGAATGCACAAGTCAGAAAGATAAAGAACAAAATACAAAGTGTGATCATTTACACTTCCGTACATGTGTTTCAGCATTCATGAAAGTGTTAGCAGTTCCAAACTTTTCATAGGTGTGAACAAAATCTACTCCAGGCTCTGACCATGCATAGAGTTTGTGTAAATGAACATCGAGCATAAATATTCCACAGCGTTGTCCTACTTTACAAAGTTAAGAAATTACATTCATTTTCAGAATTGTACCTTTTCAAACATGTTATTTTAAATATAGCACATTTATGATTTGAAACCCACTCGTGTGCTGATTTGTGGCCTCCTCAGGTTGATGTAATTTCAATGAAAAAATCCATTTGTGCTTTATTTTGAAAAATTGATTGCATTGCATTGCATTCTTGCTTTCATTTCTTGCTGACTCACTCTACCATGTGGAAGGTGACAGAAAGTTCGGTACCCGTTTGTACATTTTATATATAAATATTTCTCTCACCAGTTGGAATTCCTGTCTTTTTATTTATCTGTTATGATCATAATTTCTTCTCGTTTTTGCTATTCTTAGAAAATCCAAAGTTAAACCCTTCAGACGAAAAAGTGAAGTGGTTGACCAAGGTAGTTTGAGGAAATCTGTTATTTGTAAAAGATGGTAGAATTTTTATTCATTTCAATTTAAACAAATCTTTTACTGGCATTTTCTTTTCTTTTTTTGGCTTCTATTTTATAAGGAAAAAGCATTTTGCAATACGGACAAAGAATTTTCACTCTCCAGAACATAAAGTCCATTCAGAAAAGCTTCACAAACCCTCACACCCTACACACTGAAATTCAACATTTGCCTTTATCACACCATTCAAACTAAATTTCTAAGGTATGTCTTGCACTATTGTGCAAATTCAGTAAAATGCACCGTTAATGTGTTCAACAGTGCTTAAGGAAGACTTTCCCGTAATAATTTGATCCTAGTAATCATGGTCTCGGAAACTTTAAAGCCAAGGGAACTCTTTCACCAGGAATACCCTTTCTAAAAATGAAAGCACTCAATGAGGTACTTCAAGTCATTCTGCATAAAAATGTCTGCTAAACACCATTTAGTATATTGTATTGCTCCCATTAATGGAATATAACCTGACACTCTCTCTGCCCAGTGCCTTCATCCATTCTCTTCTCCCATCTGTCTGTCCATTGACTGCCATTTAGCGTCAGCAGGAACATAACTTGTCCTCTGAATGAGGTTTGGACACTCAGCTGCTCATTACAAAGGTCAGGGGTTAGATGGCTGCTCACGGACACTTCACCCTCTTCCTTTCAGCTCCCTGTCATCGTATTCATTGTTTCTTTAAATGTTTTTTTTTTGTCTATGTCTCTGTGAATATATAAACGATAATATGTAGTTATTTTCTACATAGACAGGGTTAGTCATAAATGTCCAAAAAAGCTCCCAGCCTTTTTATTTATTTATTTATTTCCAGTATGTGACGTATCTGCATTTTAGTTGCTGCTTGTACGCTTGTGTGTGAAAGTGGTGTGAGTACAGCATATGCAAGGAAGAGAACCTGTAACTTTTAAGATTTCTTTTGGACAAAAGCAAACGGGAGGAGATAAAGACAGGTAGAGGTAAGAGAAATGGACATTCACCATGGCTAGCCAAGGGAGACCATTGATTTCCTTCCTCACTTGCTGAAACACAAAGCAGGCAGAATGTCAGCCATTCAAGTCTCCTCACTTCCCTTTCAGTGCTCTTTTCCTTCTCATATGTCTCTCACCATGTTGCCCCACTCCTTCAGTGGTATTTACTGTATTTCTTTTCACATCACTGTATTTCCTCACATGCTGTAGCTCAACGTGATGACTCTCATTTTTTTGGTATCAGGTCTTTTTCTTTACTTTCAGTAATTAACTGATTGTCTGTGAAACAGCTCAGGGAGTGTGTGTGTAGAGTGACCAAAGCATTATGGGACCTGGAATTTTATAATAAGCATTATGGCTGTACACTATAATATATTATAACTGTATAAGATAAATACAGAATTTGTTCACAGTCAACAACAATGAAATGCTGTAAACAGACGTTTCAAAGCAATATAGAGACTCTTAAAACCCCTTTCAAAAGAAAAGTGCCCAATTTTTCTTTTTATTTATTTATTTTTTAATATATCAACATCTCTAGGGTAAAATAGCATTTTTTAAAAGAATATTTGTGCTTTCCTGAGAGGTCAGCTCGAGCAGCTCCCGTTTTGAATGCATGATTGGCTATCTGGCCACCGCAGCTGCTGTTGCGGTTCTGGTGTTGTTCAGGCCCAGAAGGGCCGGGCACCCCGTGGTTACCCATAATTTCAAAACCAAGACGCATATTGCCTAAACGCTTTGAAATGCCTCTCATCTAGTGTGAGGAATTTTGAGTCCAGCAGACTTGTTAAGCATTTAGGTGCTGAAGTTCCAGTTTGAGATACTGTCAACGCTGATGCGAACAATTCTGCACTGATGAAGTGATTGATTGCGTAATCGAGAAATTATAGTTAAAACACAATTGTAGTTCACTATAACTAAGGCCAGCTGACAGTAATATCTGATTGACGCATGAAATGGCAGCTTTCCAGAGAAACTCAACAAAAATTGTTGAAGTCATTATCAAAAGTCAGACGTGGCTCCAAGTCAGCGTCTTGCAAGCCACAAGTAAGTCCTAAGTATTTTTCCTCAAGTCTAAATTCAAATCCCAAGTCAGAAACTTCAAATGTCAAGTCTTTTCAAGTCATTTTAACAAAGGTGTGATTATATGTTAAATGTGAATGATGGACAGCAAAGCAAAAGAGCAGCACCTAGTGTTGTTTGTGCAACTTCAAATGTCGAACAAAGTTCTTAAATTGTTCCAGCGTTCCATCTGTGGTCCTTGAAGTAATCTCATTCTGCTTTAATTTGATTGGCTGTGCTGATAGTCCACATGCACATATGTACACAGTGGAGAGAGAGAGCTAGAGAGGCGGGGTGTGTCTGCTCTGATGAAATAAGTCAGTTGTTTGGTAAAAAGGTTTTCAAATCAACAGGCTCTGGTTCACGTAGAATCAAGTTGTTGGTGTGAAAGTCCAAGTGAAATTGAGTGAAAGTCTTTTTACATTTTGTCAAGTTGTCTATTTAAGCTGCTAACATTAGCATTAAAAGCTCAACAGCATTGAGCCTTTCAGTCATCTTGAGCTCCAGGGTAACTGCTTCTGTGAGCTGCGTGGTCCAATGTCCAACATCACAAGGTAATTGCCCCGCCCAAGCAAAGACAATTGTTGTGTACTTTTCGGTGGACGTTCTGTAGCACATCCCAGCTTCGATATCTACGCCCAACTTCATCAAAATGAATTGAATGTCTCCCTGACATTAAATACCACGTGTCTGTACATTTTCAGTCCACCTCACTTTAAAATAGCACACGGTGACAAACAATGCAGATACGAGGCATTAAAAA
Source organism: Arrhamphus sclerolepis (assembly GCA_037176975.1). Taxonomy (NCBI): domain Eukaryota; kingdom Metazoa; phylum Chordata; class Actinopteri; order Beloniformes; family Hemiramphidae; genus Arrhamphus; species Arrhamphus sclerolepis. The sequence continues at coordinate 11,761 of JBAMYA010004882.1, read as the reverse complement.
GATGACTGTACATGGTAACAGAAGTTCCTGCTGATCCAAACAAAGCAAAGCAAACACAAATCTCCCTGCAGTCAGCACTGCATGGCAGGCTGACGCGTCCTTGTCCTGGCTGGGCTCAACCCCAGCGACCTTTACAGGCTGTACGTCCCCGTCACTGCTGATACAAACATACACACGGACGAGCAGCTCCAGAGTCGTAGAAGCTTACGTTCTGAACAGCATCAGGAGGAGAACAGTGTGCACAAATCATCTAATCTTACTCCCTGTTGTAAGATGTAGCTGCACATCAGTTACATCCTGTGACAGATAATGATATGTTAAACATCAGGTTTGTGGCTGTTAAGACATTTTGTAGTGAATCAGAAATAAAATAAGTGACCTAGGGAAAGAGTTGGAGTAACCACCTAATTAAAAACAAAGAAACATGATAACTGGGCCACCAGATAGCTCAGTGTTTTGAGAGGCAGCTCATATTCACACTGTTGTCCTTCTGCAGCTGTTGTAGGTTTGACTCCTGACCTGTGAGCTGCTGTTGGGCGTCTTCCCTTTCCCCAATTTTTTTCAAGAAGAAGGGCCACCAGAGCCACAAATCATAAATAAATAAAAACCAGTGCAAAATTGCTAAGCTGGAACATTTACTTGTGAGTATGTTTGCATATTTAGTTCAGATCTCTGTGTCAATACATATTAAACAAACTCCACTCACCAAAATATAGTTATCTGGTTTCAACCATTTTGCTACAGTGGATGATTTTAGCATTCATTCTGGAAAAAAAGAAAATACATTTTCTTTTAAATGTGTGTGTTTAAGTATAAACTTACAGCCTTAGTGCATCAAAGTTAACTGGAGTAAATGTAAATGTTCCTTTTCATTGCATAATCACAGTGAGGCTGAATACCTCAATATAATCTCCTGTAAACTTCTTAAACTCACCAACAGCCCTGCTTCAGAGAGCCTTAGTTTTGGTCTCTAACTGTCTGAAACAGCTCAGGGACAGGAATCAAACAGCCCCATTTCCCTCCACTTCAGTAAATATATCATACAACGTTCAGATGACAGTTATCCAAAATCACTGTCATATCTCTTTACAGATTAGTGTGGCCTCTTTTGTCACTTGCGTCACAGATGAAGGAAGTTCTGGTGACATTACTCAAACAGTACAAACAGAGAAAACCACCTCCCAGATCTGCACCACACTCAGATGAAGATCAAGATAATCTTCGCTTGCTTCATTAAACATATCCGAATTTGTTGCCATCATTGTAATATAATATATTTTTTAACTGCAAAAGGATAGAGTAGCTCTGTCAGTAATTGGAAGACTGAACTTTTTCTTCATTTGTATTGAAAACAATGTTTATACAGGAATGTTAAAAATACGTGTCTGAAGATAGGCAGGATGGGAGGACTTTGAAAGCCCTCCCAGGGGTGTAGATTTTCTATAAAAACCAAGCTCGTATAACAATCTCTCCCATTCACTCAGGACGAGAGACACCAAGGATGAAGCTTTGTGCGCTTGTGTTTTTCTGCCTGTTGGTTCCATCCGCGACAGTAACAGATTCATGTCTCCATAAGACCGTGGTCGTCATGGTTTTAAATGGCAGTGGACTCTCAGGCGACGGGTTTGATGATCCAGAACCCTACGTTGTGGTAAGCCTTGTCTTTTTTCTTCAAACTACAATTGAATCTAAATTGAGATTTGCTGATTACATTTTTTTTAAACACATAGAGCTGCTTTTGGTTGTGATATTTGTCGTAAATCTATAGATTGCTTGCTTGTCAAGAAAGTATAGCTCGCGAATTACATCAAAAAAAAGAAAAGAAAAAGAACCGAAAATGATTTTCTTAATTGTGGTTTAACAGGTGAAAATCGGGAATGAAACCCGTGAAACGGACATCGACTTTGGTGCCAAACCAGCCTGGTTGGAGAACTTCAAATTTGACTCAGTCTCCACTGATGTCATGCAACTAGAGGTCTGGGAAAAAGACTGGGGATTTCGTGGGGATGACGACTTCCTGGGGGCCTGTACGGAGCCGCTCTCACAACACAACAGTTCAAAGATCATTGAGTGCGCTGTCGAGGAGGGCGGTTCCATCAACTTTTCTTACAAGTGTCAGTAAATATCACAATTCAAGAGTAACACCCCCGCCCTTTTCTTTTTTTTTTGATTCGAATTATTTGTTGTTTATCCAAAGAAATGTTTTTAAATGTCAGTGTACGGTTATTTTTACCTGAATGCTTATTGACAAGCTTGATAAAGTATGAAACAAAGATTGATAGTCTCTCCTTTCTCTAAATGTCTTTTAATTCCAAAAGAAAGAAAGACAGAAAAAATAGACTTGTCACGACTTTTATTTATAACACAGTAAAGCAAAATACACAGACTAACTACATTAAATTAAACATTCAAAAATCTTCCTTTAAACCACTGAAAATCAAATGTAAAAAGAAAAGAAAAGAAAATACGCAAAACACTCCAGTGTCACTTAAGCACAACCACACAGATTAATATAGTTAAAAAAATTTATAAAAAAATAGATAATTCAAGAACCATTTTCACTTATTGAGCATAAAACTCCTCTGCAGAGCTATGAGACCTAATTATTGATCAAGTCAGAAAAAGCATGTTCATCCTTAAACCATGTCACCACTTCAGTCTAACACCATCCCAACACCCCATTTTCCCAGATCTATAAAAAACTATTTTTACCATTCCACATAAAAACAAGTTAGCCCCATTAATGTCTTCTTTTGTTTATGATCTATTTGGTTTATGGTTTATGTACTTTATGAATAAAAAAGAAAATGTGAGGAAAAGCCCTCTCCTGTAGCTATCACCCACTATTGCAACATCTTAAAAATGCTCTTCAGTCAAAAGCAAAAGACAAACAAGTGTGACTGTGACTTTGATTAGAAATATGACAGTCCACCTCGGTGTTTGGTTCAGAGTGTTTGTGCTCTCAGTCCATGTGGTACCTTCTTAGCAAATCAACCATCAGCATCTAAATGGGAGGCTTATAAAGGTAAAAACCCTCCTCTGCCTTTAGGGGAACTTTGATGCAAAAATGTCTGGACTCCAGCTAAGGAGCACTGATTCCATACATTTAAACAATTATCATAAAGCTGCTTATTTCCACAAAAGCTAAAAATTCATCCAACATAGAGACTGTTCCCTGGCACATCTTCCTCACCCTGGACAAACACATTTACATCATCAGCATATGACACAACATGTCGGAGACCCCAAACCGACCCTTCATTCTACGCCTCAGCCTGTTCAAAACAAACAAAACAAAAAAAATGGTGCAATCACAATACTATACTGTTGGCTTTAGATGGGGCATCTGCAATCTTTGGACTTCTGCCTAAATACACCGTGATACTCCATTTTGAAGCACATTCACCATCATCTGCAACTTGCTGTCTTATCTTTTGCGTTGCAATGGAAGCAAACTTCATGAAAACTCAATGCTGCTTCATGTCTTTATCTTCAGTCTTATTAACAGATATAGTCACAAAGACATGGATAAATATGAGGAAAACATCAGGCATGCCGGTCTCGACATAACACAAATAAGTAATTAACAGCGTGTTTACATACATATCGTGAGCAGTTACTTCCTTCAATTCATTTTTCGGCCAACTTATGTTTCTGCAACCTTAACACATTGCCATTTTAATCCTTATTTTCACTTTCTTTCCATTTTCTTTTCCAATAAAGTCTGACATGCATTGTGGCTACAATAACTCATCCTATCGCAGTAAAAGCCCAGGGTCAATTTCCCTTCAAATGAGAGCATTATCTGAAACAAGCTGTCTCCTGATGGACGCCAGTGCCCCTGCTGGCTTCATTTGTTTCAGAGAGACAAACAGAAGACTAAAAAGAAAAAAAAAAAAACTCTCCTTGTGTTTTGTTGTCGCTGCCTGATTGCTCTGTCAGACTCTGTTTCTTTATTTGTTCTGAGGCATGATAAGGAACAACCAACAGACTGTAACAAATGTCTTTGCTCATGCTTAAAAGATGAAGAGAGTAAAGCAGTGTGAGAAGGGCCAAAGGAGAAGGAACGTGTCAAGTAAGATGAGAGTAAAGTGGTATGAGAATGTGACGGGGGGGGGGGGGGTCTTAGTCCCATTTTCTGTCTTGTCATTTAAGCTGAACACATAATAAATTAGAGCAGTGTAAAAGAAGTTCCTTTTGAATTGTTCCAGCCTAGATTTGAATTAATTAGCATGGTACACAAACTGTAGAAACTTGTTAGTTCTACTTTTATATGGTAAATACACCCCCTAAATATGGGCCCATTGCCAACCAAATCGTTACATTATCTACTGTAACACCTCAACTCTGAATGCTGTTTAAAATAAGATTGCATAAGTCAGGATTCACATGTAGAAGATGCAATAACACTGAGGTGTACCTGACATTTAGAAGGATAGTGACATTTGATCACTGAAAAGCACTGATGTGATGTCTCACAGGGCCCCAATGCAAGCCTGTCAAAGCGGAGCCTTCCAGCACAATGCATTCAAATGTTAAACTTACTATCCAGTATGCACCAGGCCTTCCTTTTGTTGTTGCCTCTCAGTTTTATTTACATAGCGTCTATTTACAACAAAGTTGTCTCTAGGTGCTTCTGAGAAACCCAGAGCATGATCCCCAAGCACATGGCAAAGCCTAACAGTGGCAAGACAAAAACCTTGAGTAGGACCTGGCGCAATTATGGGGGGGGCTCTCCTGCTGATAACCAGCCGGGTAAAGGAAGAAATGAAGAGGGAGACAGGACAGCGAGGATGGACAGAGTGAGGAGAGCAACAAAAATACATAATGTAGTCCAAAAATATACAAATATCTGGTATAAAAATACATAAATATGTGGTGGTCGGACTGCAGGACGGCCACACCAGCGGGCATCCCAGAATGGCATCAGGCAGACAGGTGCAGGTAAATGCCTGGATGGTCAGAAGATGGAAGGCTTGGGAGGCAAGGGGGAGCTCAACATCACCACGACAACGCCTGAAAAAGGAGAAGAGAGCAAGACTACGGAAGATAGACAACGTTGATTCTATAAAATGATTCAGGACAATCTGAGACTGAGATCAGACAGGGTGAAGATGCTCAGTGGACAATAGGACTCCCCCCCAGCAGGCTAGGCCTGTAGCAGCATAACTAGGAGGTGGTTTAAGATACTACAGAGTTAAAGGATTTATCATAAAGGAAGGTCTTCAGCCTAACCTTAAATGTAGAGAGGGAGTCTGCCTCTTGGAAATTGCTTTTGTAATAGAGGAGCCTGATAGCTAAAGGCTCTGCCACCCTTTCTAGACCTACCATCAGCAGTTAAATGAGCTGGAATGCATGACTCTACGGAGCTATGAACCTTGAGTCAGCCTAGCAACAGTGCTAAAAATTATTATTCTAAATCTCTAGCTAGATACAATTCTTTTAATTTTGTAGAGCGCCACTTTCTTTCCAGCTTTCTGTTTACGATTCAGCCGTTTCTCCATTATACCTGGGTGCAACCTTTCTAGTAGTTACTACTGTCCTCTTCAAAGGAGCAGCAGAATCTAGAGTAGATATTTGACATATATTAAAGCATTGACAAGCTGTAGCCCAAACTTATAAATAACATCAGACAGTTAGGTAACTTATAGTAACAATCCGGGAAGAAAGTAACTTCAAAACAAACAGTGAAAACCTGCTGCTCCTCAAAGAGGTGATTAGGAAAAACAGGTCACACGCTTACACATGAAAGGACTTGATGTCAGAGCACCATAACAACATAAAAAAAAACTAGTCTTTTTGGATAACAATAAAACCCGCCATTATTTCATACAGCTTTTTCCTGAAATCATTATCTCTACATGTATCGTGTCCTAGTTTTTGTGAAAAAAAATACTGAATACAAATACAAACGTCACAGTATGCAGGTTTTGCAGGTCGTAGCGTCAGATGCAGTTCTAACACACAGCCAGCAGATGTCCCTGTTCTGACTGTATGAAATGCTTCGAAGCAGTGTGTCAGTCTTAAAGCAATGGTTCACTGCTTCATGATCACCATCATTGCTTACGACCATGCATTTATTTTCCATTTACACATCCACTTTTTCAGGGGCAAAGGGCAGCTGGACCCTCCCCCAGACACAAACTCCACCTGAGGCATGTTGTTTTATTTTATATTATCCCCATTGTTCCCCAACTTTCTCGTTTTCTTCACTCTGAGAGCTTGACGCTGCAGGTTTCCTCATTGCTTCAGCTAGGACATCCAACCACCTGAGTGATTAGTCCTCAGATATGAACTCCACTCTGCCAGTACCACACTGACCCATGCTAGAAGACCAGTGTCCCCTTTCCTGGTGTTTCTCTTCTATTTTAACTTTCTTGCTCTCCTCTAACCTGATGTAATACTTGACCTCTTGTGCCCCAAGCCTTTTGCATTGCTCTTTAAGTTTGCTAGCTTTGATGGGATTAATTACTTGTTAAAAATCCAAGCCTAAACCTGGATTTTACGCCACTACATAACAAGCAACCTACAACAAGCAGGTGATGCCATTCTGCTCGCAGGCTAACACTTTACAGTGATGTTTACGAAATGTGGCTTAATTACCACTTAATCATTGTGAAACAAATGATTGACTGGCAACTGCTTAATTTCTGATTTTGATGACTTAATCGTTAAATTAGCTGGTTAACTGACAGAGATTATAGATGCAGCAACAGGCTGTCACACTGAGACGATTCCTCCAAATTTCTGACACTGCTTTATATCTGTCTCAGTCTCCAAAAGACAGTTTTGTCTTTCATCTTTGTTTCTGTCTCGTTGTGAGATCTGTTGCAGCCTCTTTTGAGCTACAATGGACGATTTATTTATTTATTTCCCCACAATTGCCAGTCTTTCGTCAGAGGCGGCCAAAATCATACAGTATGAACCTGGCATAAAACCCACTCTACAACTTAACAATTAGGTAAGGGTTAATTAGTGGATAACTCATGGTTTGTTTTCTGATAATTGAGCAATAGTTAAGCAACAATTTAAGCAACATTTTGTGTAGCTTATTGTACAGTTACCCGCTAATGCGGTATGAGGCCATCACTGTCCTTTTCATCATCCTCAGAAATAACCTCCTACATAGTTATCTGAAAGCAGCACTCCAGAGCCTCCTCTGCTTGTCAAAACATTTCTTCACTGTGCAACTGATAACTGGCTGTCTGAGCTCAGGCGAGAGGTGCACGGGGTTGTGGTCAGACGTTCTCAGAGGAGGACGGGTGAAGAGATGTGTAGTGGTGTATGAGAGAGTGTGTGAATGGTGAACAAAAACAATTGTAAGACACTTTTTAGAGCCATGCAAGAATGAAAATGTGCTACATAAATGCAGACCATTTACTTTTATCTCTTTTATAGCTTCCTTTCGAAGACCACTTTTGTTTATGTACACCGTTGTGTGTTTCTGCATTGCTGTTGGCTGTGAGTCTCTACTACTCTCATTTTAAGAACTTGATGTCATCAATTAATATTTTTTATTTACCTATTCAGGGTCCTGGAAGTCTGCTGGAACCCACTACTACACGTTTATGATGCTTTCTTTTTTTTTAATAAAAAGAAAATCATCAAGTTTGACACCATCATGTAACAACTTGAGCTCAGAGGTGGCATTGCACATTCTTGCATCTTTATCTCTAAATCTGTATGCAAGCACGCTTGAATCTTATGTAAATCTTGTCAAAGGTATAAGAGCTACATTGACTTTGCTTAATCTTTTAGGGGGTTTATTGATTAGCTATTCAAGTGACCCCCAGTCATCATGGGCCTGAATGCACTTTCATTAGCTACATATACGGCAGTGAACGGCAGTTACTCCGTGATGACTCTTGAAAAATGTAAGACTTTAGTCAGATCATGTATCACCTTCAATCAAAGGGGCTCCAAGTTGAGACCAGCATACATACATCTACTTTTTTTTTTTTTTTTACCATTTCAAGTCTATGCAAGTATCCATTAAATGCATCTTAATAAAATAAGACTCTCTTTTCAGGTTATACAAATATATCATGGATTGGTTGTGTAAATTATCTAAGTTGAAACTGTCGGAGCAAATGCTGGCCTTATTTCCTAATTTAGAAGAAAGTTGTTTTTTTTGTTGTTCTTTTCTTCTTATGAGCCAAAAAGGTTTTAACCGTGCACCAGCACCCAAGAGAATACATGCACCTCCATGCATGAGCTTAAGAGCTACTGTAGACAGAAAAATACATTTAAGACTCAAAAAAGAAAGAAAAGCATTGGTGCATCCTCGTGACTTTTTCCTGATTTTCCTGAAATGCAGATTGCAGGTGGTGACTTGCCATTTGACTTCAGGATTAGCTTTAAATTAATCTTTCTGCAGGTGGGATGCTGTCAAGCGCAGTTTCGCAATGTGAATATTTATTATGCCATGTCATGTAGCTGAATTCCTTTAAAGCTCACTCCCGAATGCAATTAAGTTTTAGTTTTAAAGGTGCAGAAGCTTTCATAAAGCCAGTGGGTTGATCCACAGTGTAACGCTACAAGACTTATATTTTCACTCAAATATCTTTCGAAAAAACTTTATTTATTCAAAAATAGAAGTCTCCAGTCTCTGAACTTTTAAAAAGAGTTGAACAACAAGCCATTGGAAACAGTGAAGAAAGAGCAAAAGACAGTTTCATTTAAACATATACTGAAATGGCTCAAGGCACAGTTTAAGAGACCATTACTCTCCAGGATTAGTTTTATTGGCATTAGAATATAGTTTATCACCTCAATCAACTCAGAAAATCAGTTTAAATAGGTGTTATATTACACAACATTAAGCAAAGACAGGGGTAAAGTAAATATTAGCTTTAACTGCAACCTGAACAGTCAAAATCCAGTTTCCATCATGCACATGTAAACTAAAACATAGACACATTTTTTTTTACAACATTGTTTTCAAACTCTGTAGAATAGCAGCATTTCAAAAAAAAAAACAATCCCTGTTCCTGCCCATTTCTGAACATTTCCATAAACAGTTTGAAATTGCCACACAATCTGAAAACTTGCATTAGTTAGATTGCTTTTATTTCCCCGCGTATGACCGAATCTGCCAAACTGCACCACAGAAAACTGTCCAGATGTGAGACTCGCCTATTCTTGCATTTGTATGTACAGGACTTTGATTAGTAAAGTTGGATCCTCATACAGTGTTACATGGGGACCACTTAACTTTTTTTTTGCCACCTGCTCCAACTCGGTAACATTAAAGCAGACCACTATCAAGTGATTTCTACAGCACATTCACTATAACTTTAAAAGCAGAATAAACAAGGTTTTGCTTTTTGCCATACATTTATGTGTACACACACACACACACACACACACACCCATCTCTTTATTTACTAAGCTCATATTGTACTTTTTCAGTTAACTGTTGTTTGGACACCTAGTTTTGTCACTTGTCTAAATCATATAGTTGCTGATGGAAATCACTGATCCACTTACCCCTGATCTGGATCATTCATTCATCCACTTTTCGTACCTGGTCCATTGCAGGGTCACAGAGCTTGGGTATCATTAGGGTCTTTAATCAAGTATATGTTGTTTACTTTGTGTTCAGTGTTCCCCAATCTGAGACGGTGAGGGTTGTAGCCCTGCATAATTCAGATGTTTCCCTGATTTAACGCACCTGATTCAAATAAATAGGTCTTTAAAAAGCTTGTGCAGACCTTGATGACAAGTTGGTGATCCATTCTTTGAATCAGGGATCTTGGCCAGGGAAACAGTTAAATCATGGACAACAGTAGCCTTTTGAGACCTGAACTGAGGAATGGTGCTCGAGTTTCTCTTATTCAACTCATCCTCTTAAAGTATTTGTCCTGAACGTGTATGTCACTGATCTCAAAAGACTATCCCTTATCGTTGACATGCTGGTGAAGTGCTGAATCTTGATCTAAGGCACCAGCTCGCCTGTGTCGTGCTATAGATTTGAGGAGTTATTTATTTTTCCTTTTCAAAGTTTGGAAATTCTTCTCAAAGCTGATCATAAAGATAGTTTACTTATCCAGAAAATGATATTTAATGGGCTCAACTTTGCCATATCTCCAGAGCACCTACCAGTAGTGGACCTCATCATCTCCAATGAATTGGCATTTAGGAACAATAATATGGCTGGATCAGAAGCAGAATAGCTAAACCCTTGGTTCCATCAACTTCAGAAGTACCACAGTCTGCCTCCTGTGCTACTCATTGTGAATCACAGCCAGTTTGTGTGTATATATATTTATTTATATATTTTTATATTTTATTTCTTCCAAACCTGTATTTCTATTCTATTGTAAGCTTCTGTGATACTTGAATTTCCCCCTGTGGGATCAATAAAGTATATCTATCTAATAAGAGATGCCCCATCAGAAATGTCCCAGTCGCATTCTAGAAATGGCCTCTAACTCTTCTTTGCTAAAGATATGTGCAAGTTTATTTTGCTATTCAGCTGTGGCTAAAATAAATTAATTCACAGACTGTAGTTTGAGCTAGCAGCTTGGCATGGAACACAGAATCAGTTTGACTTCCAAAATACATGACGAGTGGACACAGACTTTAACGTCAACAATTCCTTTTTCCTGTGGAGTTCATGGACAAACAAAGCAAAAGGTCTCTATTTTAGAACTTGAAAAGCATGTTTTATTTGACACCCAGCCATTTTTATAACATTATCACTGGAAGGGATAATGCATGGCAAGAACTAGTCTGAGAAGTGGAAACTCAGGCATACACAGTATTAAGATTCATTTAGTACAAGTAAACTTGAAATCACAGAAATCCAATATAAAAGACAGTGCTGGGAAGAATATGGTTTCCCAGTGGGACCAAACAACAAACAACTACCTCCATGTTGAAGCAACCAGAGTAGTTGCAAAAATTGCAATTCCTCAACTGACCACTGGAGTCTAGCTCCAGTGGCAGCCATCATAACCAATGGCTAGCTTGTCATCATTTAGCATTATATTGACTTCTTGAGCCTCCTGAAAGCCTAACAAAGCATTATCATATTTTAAAAAGTATATTATCAGTTGTGCTTGTGTTTTGTGGTGTTATACTAACAGATTTCCATTGCTTGCTTCAAACTAACCTGGAAGAGTCTGAGGATAAAGCTTAGCTAAGCAGTGGTGCTTTACACTTTTATAGTCTTTGGGTGGGACCAAAAGATGCACTCAGGATCAAACAGCATCAAGGTTTAACTGGACTGCAGCACTTATGTCCCTGGTAGGATGCAAAGGGGAAAATGAAGGTAACAACATCCCTGTCCAGCAAGTTGTATACAAGTGTTTCGTGAAAAGACATCTTGAGATTTCATTGCCATGTTAAGAAACACATGCTTAAACTATCATCACGGCTAGCTTAAGCTAGTCAGTAATGAATTGGTATACTAGGGACACAAAAAAATTCCACCAATACACACAATAAAGCGTTTACAGGTTTTAATTAAAAAGAAGACTACAGCTCTGGACACTGGACTGCAGGGACTGATTGCTGATCTGAAGCAGAGAGGCAGGTGAGTGACAAGTAAGGCAGGTCAGCACAGTTTTGCTCAAGATGACATTAGACCCGGGGGCACGGTGGCGCAGCGGGTAGCGCGATCGCCTCACAGCTAGAAGGTCCTGGGTTCAACTCCCACAAGGGGGTGCTGGGGGTGTGTGTGTCTCTCTACATCATCAGCACCCATACCCTGGGTGGGGTTGGCAAAAGGGCCTTTCTGTGTGGAGTTTGCATGTTC
>JBAMYA010004871.1:0-18125 GCA_037176975.1 Arrhamphus sclerolepis | reverse complement strand
GCTGCCTCAGGAGTCCCCCGAACCAACCAGGCTCGATAGGACTCCTTCTTCAGCTTGACAGCATCCCTTACTTCCGGCATCCACTGCCACCGCGACAGGCACCAGAGACCTTAAGGCAACAGCTTTGAACAGCCGCATCCACAATAGAACTGGAGAACATGGTCCACTCAATATCTCCAGCTTCCCTCAGGATCTGGTCAAAGCTCTCCTAGAGGTGGGAGTTGAAGATCTGCCTGACAGGAGATTCCACCAGACGTTCCCTGCAGACCCTCACGATATGCTTGGTTCTGCCAAGTCTGTCCAGCTTCCTCCCACACCAGCGGATCCAACTCACCACCAGGTGATCGGTTGAGAGCTCAGTCCCTCTCTTCACCCGAGTGTCCAAGACATATGGTCGGAGGTCAGATGAAACAAGTCGATCATTGACCTCCGGCCTAGGGTGTCCTGGTGCCACATGCACTGATGGACACACTTATGTTTGAACATGGTGTTTGTTATGGACAAACTGTGTCTAGCACAGAAGTCTAGTAACAAAGCACCACTCAGGTTCAGATCAGGGAAGCCGTTCCTCCCAACCATGACCCTCCAAGCTACACTGTCGTTACCTAGGTGACTGTGACTGTTATAGGCGTCATTCCATGTGCCCATAGCCAGAGTCAGGGGCCCCAGCCCACGACTGCCACCCAAATCAAAATGCACCAGCCCCTTATGACCCCTCATGCAGGTGGTGAGCCCACTTGAAGAGGGGCCACATTGTTCGTTCGGGCTGAACCCGACCGGGCTCTGCGGGCAAAGACCTGGTCGCCAACCCCAAGCCTGGCTCCAGGGTGGGGCCCCGGTAACACCAATCCGAGCAATGTACATGACTTCGCTGTTGCTTTTGTTTTTCTTTTTTTTTTCGTTTAAATTTTTTTACCACGGTAAAAATGACCAAGTCTCTAAGACCACTATCACTAAGACATTTGAAGTTGAATATCATTTTTTATAATGCTGGATCTTATGCACAAATGTGACGTTTCATCTATCTAGCTTCTTTTTTTTTTTTTATTTAATTAAATTTTTTCACTGGCTGCAATCCCAAAGTTCTCAAGAGCAAAACGCCAACTTGAATATACATATTTCATACATATTTATCTCACATCAAGGATCATCACCCATGCCAGTTCATTAATCCTGTCCGTGAATGTGTAGCTATAGATGTGTGGATAATGCGTTTGACAGGAAGTACTTTTTATTCTGATAAATTGCTACATTCTGTTGTTCTTTTACATTACATCCATTAAGCGGATGCTTTTAACCAGAAACACTTAAAAGTGAGGAACACATCAGGGGCAGTGCAGGGGTTAGAGTTATTTCCCAACAAACTTTCACATGGGAAATTGTAAAGTAGCTGCTCATGTGAGGAACTTAATTTTAACGTACACTTAAGAAATACAGTAGACCTTAAATCCATCATAAATTTATAGCAAAGTGCGACATTGTTTTGCATTAAATCTGGTGCAGCTGGAGTAACAGTCCCTGTACGTCTCATCCTGGCCTCGTATTTCCTTTTATCTCCTTTTTCTCTCTTGTGTACCCTTCACCAGAACTAAAATAAATGTTTGTTTGCTCTGCTGGAGTTTCAACTGTTTCTTTAGTGCCCTACTGCAGTTTGCAATATCCCACAGCTCCAGTAACTGTTAACAGTATGGGATCTACTCTTCACAGTACAAACCACCCAGCTTGTTACCAATGAACATGTCCTGTCATTTAAACTAGAAATGTCATGGACTGCAAACTCCATTTTAACTCGTTAAAGCACTTTTTTTTTAACCCCCATTGCATTCACGTGTAGCTGTTCAGACAAATAATGGTTGGTCTCATGGTTTACATAGTGAATGAAGAAAATACAATGGCCTTGATTTCTTGCTTTCTTTCTGCCTTTTTAATCACGTTCAAATTGCTTATTGTTGTATTAAAAGGATACCACAATGTTTATTATGATTTCTTTAACTAGATTATGCAAAGAAAAGACAAATCAGAAACAATTTGATGCACAACTAAATTCCTCTTTGATTTGTATCTTGAGCTGGTAAAATTGCTACTGCAAGTTTTCATCTGAAATAAAATGTAGCAATTACAAAAAAATGGATGTAACTGGTCTGCTGTTGTGTTTTTCTCTTTGCATTTCAATTACTTGCCATATCACATAGGTCTTGGCAACTGCGAAGCTTTTTCAGTAACAGGGAAACACATTTGTACGAAGAGAAAATATGTCTCGCTGTATTTGTCAGAATGCATGAAGACTTTGAAGACTATGTTAGTACCTGTTTAATGCTCATTCTGTAGTACTCATGCCCCCCTCCCCCTGTGTGTTCATTCTTACTACTTTCTTTTTTTGTGTATCGTAAAAGACAAAGTCATACAACAAAGATATGGAAGCGGGTTAAAAAAAACAATGTGTATAAATGAAAAACAAACCAAAAAAACAATTGAAATATCCAGAGAAACCAAAGACTGGACTCTTGCAGCAATCTAAATTCAAACTCCAGATGCTCTAAAGTAACCAACACATTTGAACACAGCTGATGTATGTCTCTGTGTAGGCGTGTTTGTGCACGTAAACACTGGCTCGTAGCACTTGACCAGTGTTTAATGTCTGAGGCCATTTTACAGGCTCAGACATAAATACAGTTTACTGTAATAATCTTTGCTGCATTACAGTATTATTTTTCAGTGCATTTGTGGTACTTACTATCATCAGGTCTTAAACGACGCATAAGAGCAGCATCCCTTTACATGCAACACATTTGGTCCACTTGATTCTAATTTTAAAGAATATTTCAGAAGTTAATGGATGGCCTCAGATTTGGTGATATATTTGCAAGGTCAAGCATCACCAGACACCCGTCTCCTCTTGAGAAATTACATTTTTGCCTCAGGTTTTGATTTGTATCACTAATTCTAACAATTCATGTTAACTGCAAAGCATTGGTGGTAGCTTTTAAAAAATATGGAAAGTTCAAGCAATCGTTTTAGATCAGCTGGAGTTTGTGGTCACTTTATGTGCAAAAAAAAAAAAAAAGACTGAAAAAAAGCATCTTGGCAGTAAAATAGACATACTGTTGTCAGTTTGGCTTTCTCTGTCTGTTACTTCAGTAAACAGAACAGCACAGATGCAGTTTTTACATCTGCATCAAGAGTGCAGTCAGTCCTCCTGTCAAAGCTTCTGTCATATCTTTAAAGTAGCAGTCATTCATCATTTCTGCGAGGAAGGGTAAAAGTGACTTAAATGCAAAACACATGTTCAGTAGGGAGGTTGATGTGGATGTATTACAAAAAGATCAAAGAATCCAGTTTGTAATTGCTTAACAGGTAGCAGGGTATCAGACAGGCAGGCCAGACAGATTGGCTGTGGCTGGAATCCGAGGAAGAGAGAGGATGTGGGGCATTAGACAGGACTGAAATCGAAAAGACAGAAATCTAAAACGTCTCTGAGTTATGAAGGTCAACCACAGCTGTTGTTACTGGACCGGTACAAAGCAACAACCCGGTGAAAAGTGGAGGAAAGAGAAGAGCAGGGTCGATATGCTGCAGGATGACGAGCTGGTGCTACACAGGTGACGGCCGTGGGAGCTACAGACCACACTCCCAGCAGGGAGGGACAGGACACGTATGGTTTTCAATCATCCAAATGACATATTGTGAATTCATAATCATGATCATTTCCATTTTAAAAATAACCCATAAGTTAAAAAGTTTTGACTTTTGCAGAAGTATTTATAAAGTCCCATTGCAAGCCTGAGTGAGAATAAGAATGAGAATGTATAATGACCATATTCCATAACCTTCTAACCTTCTAGCATGGTTTTTTAGTAACAAGGCTCTGTTTTGCGGTTATCAGAGTGAAGAGTCCTGCCTCCGATGGAGGTAATGACACTGCAACTTTTTTTGAAAATGAACGTTTTCTATGGAGAAATCTATTGTCATTTTCTGGTGAGGTTTGGCTGCACAAATGTTATTAAATATAATCATGTAGTTTTGTTAACTGGCCCTGGATAAACAGTGACTTAAAATGTAAGCAAACATTGTCGTGGATGGTTAAACAATACATGATTCACTGGAAATGAACCAGCGTCTTGTCTAAACATCTTGCCACTGTGCCATCCCACCAACATCCCTCATCCCACCAAATGTTGAATTTTGTCTGTCTTTATGTGTTCATGCTGACAAAGCTGTCAACGGACCATTGGTATTTTTCCTGTGGTGTTGGCTTGTAACCATAATTTGATGCGATGTAGTGTTGTAATTTTGGTCATCAGACATGGGAACACCCCACCCCCCACCCCGGGTTTGTTCATGGGTATGCAACCATCATCAATTGGACGCAAGCTTTGCAACGCCAAGCTTTACTTGGCTGTTATTAGGTGACAGGTGTAGAAAGAGAATATACAAGGCCAGTGTAAGAGAGGGTTTGAGGACGATTTTTAATGCAAACTTGTATGTAGGCAAGCGAGATATTTTATTCATGGAACTAATTTGCCTAATCTTGCATAGGGTCGGATACAACCTGGAATGCATAAAATAAGTATTTTACTTATTTATTTATTTATTTTCCATGAGTTCCAAAGTTTCAGGAACTATGTAGTTGAGAAGTGATTATAAACAGATGCTAAAACTTCAATAAGTAGACGATGCAATCACATTATCAATAATTTGAAATAGTAGTTTTCTTTTTAATATTATTATTCTTTTAAGTTGCATAATGAATGTATTTAGGGTATTCACATTGTTTGACTCGAGTATGTGAGATTTTGTTTCGGCAAAGGTCTCCTGAGGTCCCACCACAGTATTTTCTGCCATATTGTCCTAGAGTTGCTTGCTTGCTTACTCATTTTTCCTTTGCATGATCCAGTTTCAGTCAAATTTTAGCTATTATTCAGATGGCCTCACTTTTGTCTCTAGAATATTCTGGATATACAGCGAAGGATATACAGAATATACAGCAAAGGTCATGGTTGACCACAAAGGGCCTGTATTCTGCTCTGTGGTTGTTTAAAAAAAAAAAAAAGAAAAGGCAGAAATCAACACTTCCATGCTTAACAGTTAATATGAGGCCTGTGTGTTGATATACTGTGTTTGTAAATTGTCAAAAGCAATGGTTTGCATTATAGTCACCCTGTCTGTGATTGGCTGGACCAACAGCTGTGTTTCCATTAGTAACAGGGCTCACTCCTCAGCCCCTTTCATCAGTTATGTCTCCATTACACTGATAGACCCGTTAAGATCCACTAACTTAGAAAACTACCACCTGGTGGCAATAGGGCACCATTTTCACCGTTTCCCAGCCACCACTAAGTAATACAGGAATAAAAAGAACAAAAAAAGAAAAAAAAAAACTGAAATGACATGATTAACACTGAAAAGTTTGAGGTGATTGTTGTATTTGTGTTCCTGCACCTCAGTGGTGGTGGTGAATGAGAGATGACTTGTACTCAAAGAGAACATTGAAGTGGCTGAACAGTGCCATCTACATTGTACCTCCCATCTCCCATTGTATATCCAGTGAACACCACCTGAGCCAGCAGCTTTTCTGGGCCACTTTGAGTACCTAACCCATGACAGGAACATATTTTGGCTCCACTGAGACTCCTGAAAATTCTTGTTGCAGTGCTGTTCTTGATAATGGAGATGTGTTCATCCTGCAGGCTTCATAGACCTCTGCCTAATGGTTTTTATGGTTTAGAGAGCACACCACCCCCACTTCTGTTTCCTGGTTATAGGGCCAGTGCTGTGTACGAAACGTTTTTGTTGTTGTTTGTTTTGTTTTTTACAGTATACTTACAAAATAGACAGCAAGTCTACAGTGAGAAGATATTGACCAAATATAACAAAAAAAGTGTTCAAAGTTACAAATCACGTTGAATTGTTTACCCCACCTTTAATTCTCCTGTGGTAGCAGAAAGGATAAATGGCATGGAGTAAAAGCTTGAGTGGTCCCTAAAATAGAAAGGTGCTGTATTGGCACAATGTTGTTGTTCATTTAAAGTTGTTTACCTAATTGGATAATCTATTAGGGAAATTCAGTATTATCATTATTATTATTATTATGCTTATTATTATGTACTAATATACCAATTTTCTTTTTAAAGAAAAAACATGGTTTTCTTTCAGTTTACAGTATAGTATGACTGTACGAAATGTATTTGAATTCATACTAGTCTTAAAAAAAAAGAAGAGTTGAAAGGGGAATGATTGAGATATATGAACAGCAAAGGCAAAAGCTGATGACAGAGACCCACAATGTGGCCTGTTATTCAGATGAAAGAATCCTAGTTAAAACACTTTAATGAGAAAGTGCAGTGATCCTAAATGAAGTGTAATCACACAGCACTGTGTTTTTACATCTGCTTACCTCTGGAGTACACTTGCTGGCCCCAGGCATTCCAGAGGACTTTCATCCCAGTCTTTAAGCGGTGAATTATTTTCCGTGCTGAGAAATTCTCTTCTCATTTTCTAGTTTACTGAGATGAAGAAACATCTTTCTTGAAGTGGGCACGATAATTGTGCAGTTTATTGTAGCATTCTTAATGTGTGAGTATCAACGTGGCCGTGCTGCAATCTGTTTGTAGTTTTTGGTGTATTTAAGAAGGATTTATATACCTTTCTACTACAAACAAAGATGTAGATTTTTTTATTTATTCTCTTTACAGTTCGAGATTCTTACCTGTTAAATAAGACAAAAATGTAATTCAAAAGGTATATAAATCCTATGTGTGATTGCTAATTGCATAAGATTAGAAATCCTATGAAAAATATCCAGGCTGATCTCCAAATGGTCAAATGAGGACAGCTTGTTAACACCACTTTAAAGGTCTCATAAACTGCATTAACTGGCTGATTAAATTTGTTTTTTGAGGTCTCCATATAGGGGATGTAATGTTGTTTTTACCAAAACTTGCCTATGTGTGTTTTTACCCGCTTTATCTCTATGATTCTCTCTGTCATGAGAAAACGCTGTTTTGGTGTGTTCATTATTGATGTTGTTGTGATGAATGAGCTGTGTGCTGATTGGTCGGTTTACCATGAAGCTACACCTCTATGGAGTCGCTTGCAGCAGTTACTGGAGTTTATCTTGATACAGCGCATGTTTATGATTGACTGTATGAGAGCATGCAGCTTAAATAAACTCAGTTCAAAGTGGGTGAATGAAGATGACCATGACAGCTACAATTATTCCTAAATACAGTTATCCATCCTCCTTGGTCGACACCCACAGAGAGTAAAAATAGCAGTACTGGACTGGTTAGGTACATCTCAGTAACAGAGCGAAAATCCAGTCTTCTGGACATGAAGAAATCAATAATGAGAAAGTTTTGTTTGCTAGAGATCCAACATTGAATAATCCAAACTTGGTGGAGCCAGCAACACCACAGTGTCCACTGTTGGTGCAGCCCAGACAGAGGGGAGGTCGTCAGCGCAGACGAGGAGAGCAGGAACCGTGGGGCTGGAAAATCTTATCCTGGCCGACAACAGGTGCGAACCAGAGGCCCAAAGGATCCAACACACGTCACAATACAGAGAAGAAACGCAGCGCTGCAAAGTCGGTCCGGAAGCTACAAAAATAAAAAAGCCAACTGCTGCATCATCCACACGGACGACAGTGCTTTAGCCGAGGAAGTGGAGCCATGGTTTGCAGGTCAGCCAGAATCTCTGACAGAAACGGGGACAGCATTTTTACCTCCACCTCCAACTGAACTGAATTAAAATGAAAACTTGCATTTCTAGCAGCTCTAATGCCGTTACAGATTTTAGTTTCATTCTGTTTGTCGACATATTGTCTTAACATAATGTGAAGCTTAGCTCCAGGTTGGTTTATTGTTTAGTTACAGGTTGTGTTGTTGATGTGTCAATAGCTTCTCGTTTGAGTGTCAGCTGCTGAAGGAAGTCTTCTTGAAAAATAAAAAAAACATTTTTCATCCTTAAACAAACTGATTTTCCTTCTTTGTATCTGTACAAGTCAATTGGGCCTCAGATGGAGATTCAGACCTCCAGAGTCCAGAAAGTGGGCTCGTCTTCGTTGATGGTGGAGGAGGATCCAAGCAAATCTAAAGTTGCGAAACACATTGCAGGTTTTCAGAATGGAATTTACATATGATGGAGGTGAAGATAGGATTTGAGAGTCGCTACACATCTTTTTGACATGCCAATCTATCCTTATTTAACTGTGCCGAGGTAAAACTGGATTTAAACTTTATGGGACCTTTCAAATGTGAACACACGTTGTTAAAATAAGGTGCCAGTGTCACATGTAGCAACAAACCTCTCTTCAATTTATTATGCAGTTTAATCAATTTATATTTTTACCTGACTTTGTTTGTTGGGTATCTAAACATAAACATTTTTCCCCTCTACACTTTGTGACAAATGCCTCTGTCACGCCCATGGCTTTTCTGTAGAATTAGTCAGGCTGTATGGCAATATTAATCTAGTGGGTGCACACACTCGGCTTGTTTAATATCTAGCTTCATTTTAATCTTCCCAATTTTCATGCAAAGTAAGAATGTGCCATGTTAAACCCAAGTACTTCAGAGCTTCATGATAATGAGTATAAGCTTACCACTTACCTGTGATACTGCGTGGTACACTTCCTGGTTTGCAGAAGAACCAGAGCAGAGACAAAGGGGAGGTTCTTATTTATACCAATCAGCTTAAATTGGGTTTTCCTTATTAAGATTTGTTTTTAATTCCAATTGTAATAGGTCAGAGATTTATATTTGACATTTGCCAAGAATATGCATATGCATATTAGCATATACTGTACACAACTGTCCAGTTAAAAGTTGTTCGTCCAGTGGGAGGGTCCAATCATACATAAAGTGCTCCAACCACCTCAGTTAGATTATTCTAGTAGAGACCTGTGGTGCTGAGTAGAGTGTTAGCCATAAAAATGTATGTTTTTGTATATAGTGGAAAGACTCCATTTATTTGTCGCATTTCATTTTTGGCACATTAAACACTTTGCTGCACTGAAGACTGGCTAGCCCTCAGCAGGAGGGTGCCCCCAAGAGCTCGATTCTGCTCGAGGTTTCTTCCCAAGAGGGAGTTTTTTTCTTGCCACTGATGGTGTTGCCATGTGCTCGGGGGTCAAGCTCTGGGTTTGCCTAGAGATGACTTGCTGTAAATAGGCACTATATAAATGTACTGAATTGAAGAGAAGGCTGTGGCTTGCCATTTTTCAGCATTTAAACCTTTTTTCTGTGTTTTTTTTTTTTAATGGTCAGATTACCTTCACTTAAGGATAAAGCGTGACACACTTCAACTTACATGTATGTCTTTATAGTACAGTTCCTTCAATGAATGAGGGAATCTGCATCCACCATGACTTGAGAATGAACTTGTCCACTGCAACAAAGCCACTAACTGGCTTTCTGTTGAAACGCAAAGAAAGAAAGAAATTGCTGTAAATATATAATGAATTTACAGCAGTATCTCACTGTATGTAATGACTGCACATTAAAGTTAAATTCAAATCCATTGTATGTACCCTTGTATCATTTCTGTCTACACTCTCCCATCACAGCTTAGTACAACATTCCCAACGTGGGCTTTCACACAGTTTTCTGGCATTGTGCAGTCTTAAGAGAGTTCACTTCCTCTACTTCGTGGTCCACAATCAACAAAAAGCCCATTGTCACTGGCTGCTGATCACTGGCTGCTCAGCAGTGAATAAACACCAGTTAAAAGCAACGTCTCTGCTTTGTGGTTCCCATGGGACACACACAGTCACGCTAACCTCAGTTTCCCTGTGGCCGCTGGTGTTTAGGGTGCTAGCTCAGATTCAGGAGGAAGACACTGGCTGACTTCAGCAGGAGGAGGATGATGGCCTGGCTTCAGCTAGTTAGTATGTTAGTATGGCAAAGTTTGTAAAACATCTAATCTAGCCAGTCTATTTTGAATTTCCCTCGGAACTAAAAAAGGATCTATCTATACAACCGCTCCAACCTGTGGTTAAAACTCTGGTGTTTTTATTTATTTATATTGTTCTTGTGTGCGTCTTTAACTTGCTTGACAGTTGGCTAGACATTCTGATGCTGGGCTTGAATGTTGCTGTCAGATGGCCCACCACTTCTGATTTCATGATCTCTGCAGGTTCACACAGCACCACAGGGCGGAATTAACATGTTAAAGATGTGCAACGACCTGCCAGTGAATAGACTTTTATGTAGATTATGTAGTGGTTTGCTGATCTGATTGAGATCTTCATGATTACTATGATTAGTATGTTTAATTTTGTATTTTCTAATCTATGAAATTTAGTGATGAATTACATTCAAATCGTGATGAACACACTCGATTCTACCACAAAACTAGCTTAGAGTAATGGAGGGTTGAAAATGTATATTGCTGCATATAGTTCAATACTATTATGACATAGATATTCTAATAATATTGAATTGGAAATTGTTTGATTATTCAGTAACTTTTTGATGTATTACTTGAAAAACAGGTGTTGATTTTTTCTCCTCTTTTGTGTGTACAATTTCACTGTTCCATGGAGAATCTACATGTCTTAGATAAACCTCTTTATTGATGCTTTATTGGCCATGCTTTTGGAGTCATTTTACTATCAAGCTTGATTGGGATGGTGATGATCTACTTATTTCTCATTAATCATCTCCAAAATCACAGAACACATGTGAGAGAGGACTAATCACTTAAGCTGTATAATATCTAAGCTGGGAGTCCCACTTCATGTTTTTTTTTTCTTTTTTTTTTATGTGTGTGTGTGTTCCTTGAGTCATTTGTTTCCTGAAGCATTTCCCAGAAACAGGAGCTATAATTTGCACTGACATGCTGTCTAACAGTTTGGTGAACTGCGAGAGGTCACACTTAGTAAATCCTATTTGTAATCAAGCCTTTTACTTTCGCTGGTCCAGGAAAGCCCCATGTTTTCTTTGGAGTGATTATAACCGACTTCTATTTCCTTGAGGTCACAGTGTGTGAAGTTATTTAATGTGTTGAGATGCATGTTTGGGTTGTTATTTGAACTATGCTTACCATGCTTTGATGACTGCCCCGTGGCTTTGTTTCTGAGTCAGGGCTGCTTTTGAGAAAGCTTGCTTGTAGGAGATGTAGAGATGGTGCGATAATGCTGTTGTTTAGATGTTTGGATAAGGAGTGCAGGAGATAAATCTAAGAGCTGTAGTGCTGTTGTGTTTTGTTTAAACTGCACCACCGTGCTCTGTCTTTAAATCTAGTCCCTTGAAACATTCACAAAATGTATTTATTTTCCCATGCTGTTGAGATGAATAATCCTCCTCTCTGCTGTGCTTGTCTTCCCTCTCTCATGCTGCAGCACCTGCAGAGCCTTTGCTGTGCAAGTTCGCTGATGGAGGCCAAAAGAAGAGGCAGACCCAGGTTAAATATCCCCAGAATGGTCGACCGTGGACACGGGAAGGAGATGTGAGTCTTCGAAATGTATGAGCTTATCTGGAAAGTTCACCAGAGCGATTCATGAAAATGTCTGTTCAGTAGTAAAAGCAGTTGTGTTTTTCCAGCCAGTTTGGGAAAAACGCAATTCTTGTGGCCGTCTTAATCAGAACATGGAAATCAAGTCTACGGAGGAGGAAATGGTACAGTTAACAAAACCATAAGTGTTGTTATCCTAACTCAGCTGCAAGTATGACCACAGTATATCCACAAACCTCTTTTTATAACGTTTCCTACTCAGCTTTAGAGCCAAAAAATAACAGTGATCTTAACAAAACAGCTGAATGGCTGCAACGGGCCGGTCTCCTTAAAGCCAGCATTTGGATTTTCTTGGACATATTTTAAAACCGAAAATCCTTAACCATTGTTCACTTTCACATCAGTTTATTTTTCCACATTTTTCACAAGAGTTTAAAACCAAAATAGATCGACATCCCACTGCAGGGGCATTATCAGCTTTCATTTCCTGGAACCTCCTTTAGACTCATTTAGAGATGCTGCTGACGATATGAAAGCTGGTGTGTATAAATTAGATATTAGCTTTCTGAAAGACCGCAATGATGAAGTTGTTTAAACTATCACCTCCAGCCTGACATATTTAGAAATGAAACCTTGTGCAAAATACTGAGAGCAGACTGACTGCAGCACAATGAGTGAGTTCAGATTTTCTGTCTCGATACTAAAGCTTTAATCTACAAAACAAGGGAAAGTGAATAATAATGTCGCCACCCACACGGAGAGTGCAGTTTTCCTAACTCTCACGTTACATTGAGGTTGGGAAAGAGCACTGGTGAAGTGGAGTGAAATAACACCAGGCTGCGACTGCACTGCAACAAGAGCCTCCACAACAACAACAGGACGCTGCAGTGTATGTGTTTGACCTTCGTGGGTGTCTGTGTCTTGGCACACATACATTGCAGATTTACTATTTATTGAGAAAGCAAACATTGTCATTTGCAGTCAGGATTTCTTTAACTTTAGGGGTTTTTCTGTGTTAGTGATGCTTATTTTCTTGCTTCTAGCCCTCATATGCATCAGTTTAACATAAAATAAATGATCAGTGCTTCCAGTGAGATTGGTCACACGTTTGTTTTGTGTTCATGACCTGTCAGGCCTTGCTTGGCCTTGAAGCATCTTGTCAGAGGTGTATGCTTTAGTCGGAGCCAGGTCTCTAAGACCAGGCTGACTAATAGACACATCTTACCGTGGAGATGCTTTGAGGGGTTCCATTACGCCCTCACGCTCAGTCGACCGATCCTAATCTCCCACAGTCCCTCACTCATAAATGACTCTGGCCTTGGGACAATGACATGAACACGTATTACACACACAGTCACTCACACATGCATCTGTTAAGACATCAACAAGTCGGACATGCACTTATGCTCCAAATGGGGAATGTTTTGTACCTTTTGATTTTACCGTGAAAAAAGGGAATTTAAAGGAAAACAGTTTACAGCCCTGGTGCAGGCGTATTGTCTTGCAAAATACAGTTTAACAGATCGCCAGAAGACAAACGCTGAATATACATACTGTATGTCCCAAGTAGAATTATGTTTTGTTTTTTTAAAACCAAACCTTTGTCAAAGAAGTGGTGTGAGAATAAATCCATCCATCTATTAAATACTCTTTAATATTGTTCACATAATAACTCTTTTGTTTTTGCTTCTTCAGTTTTTCTAGAAATACCGCTTGAGGGAAAACTCAACATGGCTTCAGAGTTCAGCATCAGGACACTTTCATTTCATGTGCTAATTTAGAGTGAAGAGCTTTGTGCTGAGTAGCTGCAGTCCAGCTTAGAAATGTCCTGCAAAAGCCTGCAAAGAGAAGATACGAGGAAATGATAGACTTAGAACTAAAACACTGTTGTTTATTCAAGTTTAGTAAAACTCTCCAAGTGATGCTTACTTTCACTTACTTGCAAGAGACAGAAGAAGTGAGACACAGAGAGGGAACAAGAAAGAAATTTTCCATTTACAATGAATGTTTGACTCGATGGCAATTGAGAATATATTGTATCATCATGAAATAATATTATAATGTAACATCAATGTCTCCTGAGAGACGTTGCAGCCATGTTACATTTTGGAATCTACATCTAAATATGATACGTGTATTACTCCGAAGAACCTAGGTGTCTCTGCGACCACCATAAAGTCACTGTTTTTTTTTTATAAACCTAATCAAACGGCTCTGGTGTGTGTGTCTTTATCCAAAGAAAAAGAGTGAAGCACCTGTTATAGAAGCTACAAAGGGAAGAACTGGCAACATTTAACGCCATAGAAGGAAAGAACAGATTCCAGAAGATTCAACTTCAGCTCTCACAAATGAAAGCAGAGTCAAAAGTTGATGAATAAATCAATTCTAAAGCAAAATAGATGTAATTAGTACAGAAGTCCAATTGTAATTTCCTGAAAAAGCAACATGGCATTGATCTTTCTTCTGATTGAATACTATTGGAGGAGTCGTGAGGGTCAAAGAAAGTAAAAGACAACCTACTAGAATAGAGAAGACCCAAATATACAGTAGGACATGTAAAACTGATGTAAATGAAAACATAAAAAATGAAGTGACTGCAATGACAACAAAGACAGCATAAACACAAAAAGAAAAACAAATACCAGCATAAAACTACCAACAATCCAAATTAGACAGTGAATTAACATGATGAGAAGCCTGATGACATAAACCATTTGGATAAACACTTGTAGACACAAAAGAAATCATAACCTGCTGAATGGCTGGTAGTTGTTTTGTTTGTCTTTCACACTGCATGACTTGATCCCTGTTGGACTGCCCATGGGTTCTACTGTCTCATTATCCATCCATGCCTAAATTAGATTTTAATGTTACACTACCAGAAAACAGTTTTCACGTCAAGACGAAGAGTTCTGTGGCTAAACAAAAGTGATGCAAAAGCCTTTGGGTATTTACATTTTGTTGTGTGTGTGTCTCTTTGTTTCTCATAAACAGAGTGGTATGGCGTTAACATATGATCCCACAGCAATGCAGAACGGGTAGGTGCACGTTTCCTTCTCTGGTTTACAAACATTATGTCTGTGTTTTATAACTGTAGACAGCTACAAACTTTTCTTTTGATGGCCAGATGCAAAATATCTTCCCACCTGTGAACGTATCAGCAAGTACAATTGTCAGTGGTATTAGGAAGCTGCAGAGATGAGCACGCAGATCAGTCAAGTATCAGTGCCGATATGCACAAAAGTGCTTGAATGCAAATGAGGCCTCACATTTTGTACAATGTCACACTCAAATTGGCACAGAACACACACGTTATTCACAGACGCATATTTACACTGTCAATCGTTCGCTGACTGATGCAGGTGGAGCATTTATTTATGGATCTTTGCTTACAAACTGTCAGCATGTTGGTTTTGATTGCAGACAGGGAAACTGGGCGTTGTTGCGGAGCTGCTGTAAGACTTTTCTCAGTCAGGGCTATCCGCAGCGTGTTCAGGTTGAAAGCAGAGAGCAGAGCTTGTGCGTGTCTGCTAGGGATGCTTCTGGTGATATGGTCCCAGGAGACGCCTCCCTCTGGCTCTATTTGTCTCTTCCTCTTGTCAGCTCACCTTCATCCTTTCTTCATCCCGACTTTTCCAACTGTCACAGCCGGATCTACATTTTCTTCCCTTTGCACTCTTTATCTCATCTTAAAATGCACTTTTCTTTTATGTGCTTGGTCCTGTGTGCTAAATTGTCTTTCAGTTTTTGTTTTTTTAAACTTTTCGTCTCCTCCACACACTGTTGTTTTGAGTCATCCCTTTCATCATTGCTCTCTACTTCCAAGCAGCTGCTTTAGTTTCAGTCATCTCTAGTGTATTATTTTCTGCGCATGTCTTCGTACATGCATAAATGCATGCTTGCACGCAAGCATCTGTACGCTTGTGGTGTTTTAGCCCTCTCTGACCTCTCTTCCGAGATCATCCAGGCTCCTTCCGGCAAAGCTCTAAATGACTATGAAATGCTAATGCAGCTAATTAGAGAGGCAAAAAAACATGGAGGGAAGGGGTTTGAATAAAAATGGAGGGCTGAACAGGGTCAGGAGAAGGGTAAAGGCAAAAATAAAGGCAGCCCAAGGAGAAGGGAAGGGTATGAATCAATTACACGTTTCTTAGTCTCTCTGAACTTGAGGACATCTGGTTTTTTAGAGTCTAACACCAGTCTCATATTATTGAAAACATGTGTCTCAGTTGGCTAGACTGCTTTGGCTTGACGCCTGTTCTTTTCTCTTTATCAGAACAATAAAACATTCACTTTCTCAATGTCTCTTTTTTCTCAAGTCTTCTACCACTTAAACACCTCTGCTGTCTTTTGCATTTTGTCTGTTGGTAAAACAGCAAAAACAACAAAAACTAAGCTCAGTGCTAAATTGTTTTCTAATATTTCCAAGTAAACTCCTGACAGAGACTTAGATCATGCCAGAGGTTATACTCAATCCTGTGGTAATGTTCTGTTCGCAATTACATGTTTAGTACATTGTTTAACCGGTCGTGCTGGAGTCCCCATTGACGGTTTTCTGCTCAGGGCTAATAGCTTCCATCAATAACCTTGGATCTGTCCTCCGTCTGCTACTTCTCTCTCTCTCAATACACATAAGTCTAATGAAAAATACAATAAACACAATCAGAGGACCATATTGAATAACATTTGCTTTCCCTAATTTGTATTCATGAATGACAGTACTACAATATCTCTAATGCAAGTCATCTATTAATTGAACAGTCAGAAAGATGGATCCATACCAATGAATTATCATTAAGTTGTTTTTTTTTGCCCTCTCCATCAGTAATTTTGGAATAAAACTTTAGTGT
Source organism: Arrhamphus sclerolepis (assembly GCA_037176975.1). Taxonomy (NCBI): domain Eukaryota; kingdom Metazoa; phylum Chordata; class Actinopteri; order Beloniformes; family Hemiramphidae; genus Arrhamphus; species Arrhamphus sclerolepis. Next base: position 1,824 of record JBAMYA010004871.1, on the reverse strand, counting down.
ATGCTTGTCCATTTCACATTGTGTCTGAGGTTAAAATCCATTTCACTGTGGAAACGTTTGGATGCAGCTGTGGTTCTTTCATTCTTATCCTGTGTTTTTGGCTGTGCACAAAAGCGTATTCAAGTTGCACTGCCAGTTTTAATTCAAGCATATTCATAGACAATAATTTCCCTTGGACGGCTCGTATGATATAGCGCTTTAATATGTTTAAATAAATAAATAAATCAAACAAGCATTGTTTTTGATGGCTTGCATACAGTTGGAGAATTGAACGTAAATGCTCCTTTTCAGAATTTTAAGAACCTTCTGACCATGACACCAGGAAACTTCAACAAAAATGGGCTTCCTTTAATCCAGTTGTTTTGCTAGACCTTTACTCTGGCTCTCTGTTTGCTGTTTGTTAATCTTTCTGCTTTCCGGCTTGTTTTCTGCCAGGGATCCATTCGAGGCAGAATATCAGTATCTTCCAATTGATTGCCCATCTTTACTTTGAAGCAAAGTCCAATAAACTTTATAGCATGTGGCTGCATGTGAGCAGACGGTCAGACCGCAATCTTCTCCTTTTTGTCACATCATCAGCAAACACAAAAGATCCAGGGCCTTTTGAAGCCATGAATGTCCATGCTATTACATTTACTCCATGTGTTTTACAGATGATGTGCTTTGGGATCACGAAATATTCAAAGATTTCTTCACACTTTTGTCATACTGGCACAGACTGACATGTTTTTTTCAAAAAAAACAGCTAAGGAACTGGCCTTACCTTTTAAGATTTTTGTTTTTCTGTTGTTGAGGCTTCTGAAAGGCATTTATACCTTGTGATGAACACTATATTTCCTCTTGTGAAGTGTGCAGTCATTCAAAACTCTCTCTGTGGCTGAGTTTAAGTCTTTGCATCTGTGAAAGCATAGATGTCCAGGACATTTTTCCTCCATTTGAGACTGCACCAACTGGTTGATTTGACCTCACATGCTATCTCTCTGATGGATTTGTTTTGTTTTCACAGCCTAGGGACAGTCTGTTTCAGTCGTATTGAGAGTTTTATTTTTATTTTTTTAACTGCATGCTGTTGTTTTTAACCAAGAGCTTCCAAAAGAAGCTCATTAAGCTGCTTTTTATACAAAGAAATTAGTAATAAATAGCTCATGCATGTTAATGAAACAGCTTTTAATCTGTTATCTAATTTCATTTGAAAACCTTGGAAGGGGACTTCACATTTTTGCAAGCTGTGATTCCAAAGGTTTAGGTATAGGACAGTGTTTCCCAGTCCAGGTCCTCCAGGGCCATAGCACCAAATTCTTGGTCTCCTACAGCGGCCTCTTGAAGGGTTCCTCCCCAAAAACAACCCCCCACTGCTCCCCAAAACACACACTGTATTCTACCCTTAAGTTGTTTCACTGTGGTATGTAAATAGTGTAGTTTTAAGTCTGAGCTCACAGTATTTCTGATACTGTACAATAACATAGAACAACACAAGACTTGACTCACCAGTCAGTAAGATTTTACTTTCAAGAGTCCAAACAGGTTTCCATAATACCACACAGGGCTTAACGTTGCTGCGATGTGATATTGTAACACAGCCTGCTTCTATAATTGATTAAAAAAAAAAACAAAATGATTACTATTCATTTAGTATGTAGCATGTTTAAAATGTAATAGTTACAGAAAACAGTCTATAAATTTCTAATTTCTTTTTAGGGAAAAACGTGTTTCTTATTCTGGGCTAATACGGTGTTAAAACCATGCAGGTGGTTTCAGTCTTAGCCTAAATAAAGTAACATTATTATTGAAATGAAACAACAAATTTTTGTTTCTTTTTCTATC